>JAHKKF010507602.1:0-12609 GCA_019740295.1 Labeo calbasu
ATGCTCAAATGACCATGCGGCCATTCAGTGCAAAGAAATCAGACATAGTGCAAGTGGGTGGGGGTGAATTATTATAAAAAAAAAAAAAAAAAAAAAAATGCAATTAGTTTAATTTTAAATAAAGTTTTAATTTTTATAATACATAATAATACATAGTTAATAATTATATTCATTATTACAAAATGAACTTTTTAATGTTTTCTTAGAATTCTAAATATATTAAATAATATTTAACAGTATTTACAATTAATATTAACATAATACAGTATTATTTGTTACATATTATATTACAAATATATATTTTTATTGAAATTAAATGGATTAATTTAAAATAGTTTTAATTTGTAGAATATTTTAACAGTATTAATATTAACAGCGATTAATATTAATAATATTTACATTATATTTATTATATATTATAAATATTAAACCTTTTTAATAAATTAAAATAAAATATTGTTTAATTTTAAATAGTTTTAATTTTTATAATACGCAATTAATAGTTATTATATATGAATTATTATAAAAATGAATTTAATGTTTTATTAAAATTCTAAATGTATTTAACAAAATATTTAACAATATTTACAATTAATATTAACAGGGTACAATTATATTATATATTATATTACAGATATTAAACCTAAAATAAAATATATATTTTTATTACAATTAAATATTTTGTTTAATTTTAAATAGTTTTATTTTTATATGTAATTAATAATTATTATATTTTAATTATTATATATATTAACTTTTTATTGTTTTATTAAAATCCTAAGTATATTAAACAACTAAATATTTTTGCAAGATGATAATGTGACGTCGCTTGCTAAATTAAACATAGTAAAGTGACAATGATGTTACATGTTTGAATATGCTAGTATTCCATTCTAAAACTTTGACTCCCAAGAATGTTTCATTAGTTTCATATCACCTATCTTCTCTCTCTCCATCTAAAACAGGGAAGGTTATGGAGGATCAGAGCACATCTGAGGCACAACAGGAAGTCATCCAGCCTGAAGACTGTAGCAGCACAGCCCAACAATCCCACAAGAGCGAACAGCAGCATGACCCCTCCCCCTCCTCGGCCACACCCTCCTCCTCCTCCTCGGCAGTGACGGACAGCTCCTCCTCTCCAGCCAGTGAAGACGCAGGAGCAGAAGAGGACAGCGTAAGCGTGGCAGCTTCCCACAGGGATGCCGCACCAGAGCCCCAATTACCAATGGACGCAGCTCAACCAGGCAACGTGGAGGCCCAGCCTCCTCAAACAGACACTGACAAACCCGGAGTAGTAATGGAGGGAACAGGGGACAGTGTGGAAACAGGGCAGGAGCCCGTCCCACACCCTAAGCAGGAAGATACAGGAGAGGTAGAGGAGGCTTTGAAGCTGGAAGGAGGAGAAGATCAGGTGCCTCTGGAGCAGGAAGCTCCTGAGAAAACACCAGAGTTGGAGCTGGAGGAGAACGGGAACGGGGTGGAGTCGCTGGATTTTATGAATGTGTCCATCCTGGATGACATGGCCAAACGCATACAGGTGGAAGAGGTGGGTGACAGATTTTCCGTTAGTTTAGTTCAAATGTTGAGAATTAGTTTGATTTCTAATCAGATTAGTTTTAGAAGCGCAACCGAAAACTACTGCTTGCAACTATGAAAAAAAATATTTAGGAGTACCAGCGCGACCCGATTAGCATATTTGTGTTTGCGCTGAGGGGAGCTTCAAAGGTTTCTGTGTTTTTGCAACATTGAGTAATGTATCACAGACATATCTCACAAATAATTTCATCAACAAAGTGTAAGGCGAGTGTAAATAAGAGATTCATTGTGCAGTGTAGAGAGCTTCGTTGATTATAATGGAACTTTGTGAGATCACAATGAACTAAGATGAGTGACAGGTTTTAATGATTTTTAAGGGAGTTTGCAAATGAGATATTGATTTAATACAACAGGTAAATAAACAAGAAGTTAATATTAAGTGACTTACCTTATCTGACTATAACGCTATTGCCTGATTTTGCTCCATTTCGTTGTAAAAAATGGTTTAGAAACAAGTCACAACTGAGCCACTGCGTATCTCCATTTAAACACAGCAGCGATTCGTTTATAAATGAACGTGCGTTTTTAAACGAGTCTAGTGAGTCAATGATTCAATTTCCCATTCATAAAGACAGTCACTTGCTTTATTCCTTAATGAATCAGTCGTTCAAAAGAATCGAATGAATGATTCAGTAATTAAATCAGCGACTTGCCACCACCTATTGGCAGTTTTAGTTTCATTTTTAAAAGTATCTTTTCAGTTATTTAAATCATTTCAAATTTCTATATTTACAATTTTATATTTAAAACAATAATCTCCACTTGAATTTATGAATTTGACTGCACTCATGCCACCTCTGAGCATCATTAAACATTAAAATACACCTACAAGCCACTTTTGTGTTCTTCTGTGGCACCTCTGTAGTACAAATTCATTTTGTTAATACGGATTTCATTTGATTGGTAACTTCTTATTCTACTTGTTCTTATTCTGTTGTTTTAATTAGAAATTTTAAAAAGCTTATAAAATATCTTTTTTTTTTAATGACATAAAATATGACACTTTTAATAAAGTTAGAAAAATGGCATTACAAAGATAAAATCAAAATTTCAATCACTTTAAGGAGTCAAATATCACCTCGTAATGGGAAGGCTAATTTTTGATCAGTTTTTTCGATTATTGATTAGAAGGTGCTCCTGAAATTTTGACTGTGCTCCTAAATTTAAGTTACAAGTGCTCCTAAAAAGAAAAGTAAGTGTAGAGCCCTGTAATTAGGTCCTTAAGCACTCAAGATTCTTATATTGGCAACACTTAATATTCTGCATATATTGTGAGTAGTATGCAAATTTGAGAGATATTTTAAAAAGGAAAGTGAGAGCATGTGCCACTGGCATCACCAAATTTAATCATCAAAAAGAAACAACCTATAAATAGCCTACTTAAATGTCTGTAGGTTGACATCAGGGAAAGTGTATTATGAACACAGAAAAACAGCACACGTCACCTTAAGTAGTTTATTGTGAAACTTAATTTCCTTTATCAAGATTTAAAAGCTGCTAGCATCACTATGAGAGCATCCGGTGATGTCATACTGATGTCATCTCGCACAGGAAACACTCATCATCTCTTTAACTGCAGTGTTGTCACTGACAAAATACAAATTTTGTCATTAAATGTTATTCCAACCCCGTAAGACCTTCGTTCATCTTCAAAGAACAAATTAAGATATTTTTGATGAAATTCAAGAGCTTTCTGTCCCTGCATAGACAGCAACACAACTAAAATGTTCAAGGCCCAGAAAGGTAGTAGGGACATTGTTAAAATAGTCCATGTGACATCAGTGATTTAACCTTAATTCTGTGAAGCTACGAGAAAAATTGTACGTGTACAAAGAAAACAAAAATAAGTACTTTATTCAACTATTCTCTTGAATGTATGTCAAAGGCTGACATAGAAGAGAAGAAAGTTGTTATTTTTGGTCAGAAAGCTCTCTGATTTCATCAGAAATATCTTAATTTGTGTTCCGAAGATGAACGAAGATCTTACAGGTTTGAAACAACATAAGGGTGAGTATTTAATGACAGATTTTTAATTTTTGAACTAACCCTTTAAACACGACAAATTTTTTAATTTCTAAGACTATGCACTATAATGAATCTTTATTTTAACCCTGGTAACTTTGAAATGTTAAGGTTACCAGAAAGAATAACTCAAGCTTAAACTGTTTATATCGCTTTCTGCCTATAACAGTAGTCCCAAGGCTAAAAGGACCATTTTGCAGCTAATAATATTTTAACATAACTTATTTTTGCACAAAAGTTCACGGAAGTTGAAGCATCACATTTCTTGTTTTAAAACCTCCAGAACATCTTGTCTCATCCTTTTTAAATTGAGAGGGACAAAATTATTATTATTACAAATACTAAACTACCAGTCAAAAGTTTTTGAACAGAAAGATTTGTAATGTTTTTGAAAGAAGTCTCTTCTTCTCATTAAGCCTGCTTTTATTTGATCCAAAGTACAGCAGAAACAGCAAAATTTTGAAATATTTTTACTATTGAAAATGACTGCTTTACATCTCAATATATTTTAAAATGTAATTTATTCCTGTGATTTTAAAGGTAAATTTTTAGCATCATTACTCAAGTCCTTAAGAAATCATTCTAATATTCTGATTTTCTGCTTAAAAAAACATTTATTATTTATTATTATTATTATTATTATTATTATATTATTATTGAAAGCAGCTGATTTTTTCAGGTTTCTTTGATGAATATAAGGTTCAGAAGAACAGCATTTATCTGAAATAGAAATTTTTTGTAACATAAATGTCTTTCACTACTTTTGATCAATTTATAGCATCGAATAGAAGTATGATTTTTTATAATCTCTTTCCCCCAAAAAAATTATACTGACTGAAAGCTTTTGAATATTTCTGTTCACCAAAGAATCCTGAAAAATAAATGTGCTCAACTGTTTTAAATATTGATAATAATAATAATAATAATAATAATAATAATAATAATAATAACCACCGTTTCTTTTCAGGAAATCAGCATATAAGAATGATTGCTGACAGATCATTTGACACTGCAGACTGGAGTAATGAAGCTAAAAATCCAGCTTTGATCACAGGACTAAATTACATTTTAAAATATATTCAAATAGAAAACAGTTATTTTAAATAGTACAAATATTTCAAAATTTTACTGTTATTTTCTGTACTTGAATCAAATAAATGCAGGCTTGGTAAGCAGAACTTTAAAAAAAAAAACATTACCGTTCAAAAACTTTTGGCTGATAGTGTATAAAATAAAGTTATCATTTTAGTATGATTTTAGTTTTATAAAATAATTATATTTATGCATGTTTACAAAACTGTGAGAGTTAGAATCGTCTGAGGTAATCAACAGCATGTCTCAATGGATCTTAAAGGGATAGTTCACTCAGAAATGAAAATTGTCATCATTTACTCTACCTCACGTTGTTCCAAACTTGAATGAGTGGTTCTCTGCAGAGCACGAAAGAAAATATTTCGAAAAATGTTTTCTACTATTTTGGTGACCAGTATCTTCCATTTTATAGACAAACAAGCACATTCTTCAAAACATCTTCTCTATGTTTCACAAAAGAAAGAACAGACAAAAATAATTACGGTGAATGATCCCTTTAACTTGTAATGAACCCAGAACTTGTTATTAGGGACTCGTCTATTGTAATTGCGTGTACTTTTTTAAGCTTAGCTTGTGATCTCAGCCCCCGGCTTTGGTAATTACCTCTTTTACTTTCTTGTAAGTTACTGTGTTGAGAAGGCGTCTGATAAGAACATACATAATATATGTCGGAATCTTAGCAGTGATTCGGAGAGCTGGGTGACCTGAAGGGTGACCTTTTCCCTGAATGTCAGAGCTGAATGATTGTAACGGGCAGGCAGTCGTGTGTGATGATGTCATAATGACACTTCCACCCTCAATGAGACAATCAACAATGGAATCTGGACCACTGATCTCTGCCAGCACAATACAGGCTTTCATGAAGCCAATATCCTGTGTCTTAAATGCTTTTGTGCTCTGTTCCCAATCATGTGATGTGCCGTTTCTTGGCGGGGTGTTCTTGATTTCAGGACTGCAGTTTAGCCTTGAAACTTGTGTATGTTCTGTGCTGTCAATATAACACTACCATTTAAAAGTTTGAAGTCTCCTATGCTCAGTCGGGCTTTATTTTGTAATTGTGTAATATTGTAATACTTTTCTATTTGCATTTACATATTTTAAAATGTAATTTATTCCTGTTGCATGTACATTACTCCCGTCTTCAGTGTCACATGATCCTTCAGAAATCGTTCTAATATGCTGATTTGCTGCTCAAGAAACGTTTATTATTGTATTTTTTTTGTTTTGTTTCGTAATTCTTAGATAAATACAGTGCAAAAGTATTTGTTATGCACTTATCTGAATTAGAAATCTTTCATGACATTATAAATGTCTTTACTCTCAGTTTTTATTAATTAAATGCGTCTTTGCAGAAAAAAAAAACATTAATATCTTTAAAAAAAAAATTAAAAATAAATTTACTAGTAAACTAGTAAAGGGATAGTTCACCCAAAAAATAATAAAAATGAAAAAAAAACATTTTGCCATTATTTACGTGCTGACGTGCCTTTCCAAACTGTATGACTTTATTTTTTCTGTGAAAGACAAAAGATAATATTTTGCAGAATGTATGGACAAAAAAAAAGACATCTCTCAAAATATCTTTTTTTGTGTCCCAGAATAGATGTTGCATGAGAGTTATGACTGGACAATGATTGCGTTTATCAGCATGCAGGTGGATTATGCCCTTCGGCCTGCACCGTCAATTGTCAAGTCTGTTGAGCTAGTTATAATGGTTTGACTTTTGAACATATTTGTCCATGCATTCCCTTTTCTTGGAAAGGTTGAAAACATGGTGTGCCTGCAGACTAAGTTGTACTCAGCAGGACCACATTTTAATGCTTTTTAACTAGACAGAACAAACTGACCTGGAAACCGAAAATCAAAACATGTTTATAGTGTTTGTATTATGTGCACTATTCAAATACTCTTTATTTATTGGTTCATTTGTAGTTGACTCAATGCCCAGAAAAAGCACAGCAATGCCAAAATAGGATCTGCCATCGTCTCTACAGCACTGTTGAGAATTATTGAGATATTGAAGCATGTAGTAATTTAAGCACATTCAAAAGTTTGAAGTCTGAGAGATTTTTTTCTTTATGTTTTTGATCATTTATTTGATCAAAGCTACAGTACAAAAAGTAATATTGTGAAATTACAAGTTAAAATAACAGTTTTCTGTTTTAATTGATAATGTGTCTGTTTTCTAATGTAAAATGAATGTAATTTATTCCTGTGATGCAAAGCTGCAGTCATTACTGCAGTGTCACATGATCCTTCAGATATCATTCTAATATGCTGATTTACTGCCCAAGAAATATCGAAAAAAAATATTCAAAATATTAAGCAGCACAACTGTGATACATTTTCAAAAGAAAAAAAAAACAAAACAGCATTTATCTGAAACCTTTTTAAAAACATTTGAACGGTCATGTATTTAATCTCTGAAACATTTTTATTCTATTTATTCTATTTATTTAAAGTTCATCCTATAGCCAAATCTAATAAAGCCTGCAAGTACATATTGCACAAAGATTATAGCGTGATAATATCTAAAGAGCAGAGCAACTCATGACTGATAAAATGCTCAAATAAATGACAATGACATTTAATTATGTCATTAATGTGATTTAAAAAAAAAAAAAATGTAAAAAACTCTTGCTTTTTTGCACAATATTCACTCAAATAAGGTCCTATGAACTTCCCAAATTCCGTTTTGTTTGTTTGTTTGCTTGTTTTTTTAAATTCCGTTTTTTCCACTTTAATTTTTCTGGATTCCGGGTTTTTTTTTTCCCGTTCTAATTTTTCTAGACTCTGTTTTAATGGTTAAATTTAAAGAAATATCAAAAAAGCATGTCTAATTAATTGAAATCATGAAACTTACACAATTTAACAGCAATTTATTAAAAGTTTAACAAAAATTAAGGCGCTATGAAATACTTTTTTTTTTTTTCTCAAATTCAGTTTTATTTTTCCCAAAATCTGTGTTTTCTATTCATTTTGTGGATTCCATTTTAATGGTCTCATTAAATGTTAATAATCAAAATCATCTCTAATTAATTGATGTTATTTAAAGAATTTATTTATTTATTTATTTATTTATTTACACAGCAATAGTGTGTTGTGTATTTACATTTTTCGTTTAAATAAATTCTGGTAAATAATTTTTCTGGTAAATATTCCTTAAAAAAAATAAATGTTTTAATAATAAATTTATTAGTAGTAGTACCATCATTACATTAAGTAATATATTTGCGTCACAATTTCTTCAAGTTAAACTGAACTTTTATTTTGACGGGTTGCTGTGAAGACCTGTAAGTTTCTGTTTGTATCCAGAAGTTTCCTACGCCCCATGAGGCTTTGCATCAAAAGTGGGAGCGTCTTCCGGTTCGTAGTAAACAAGCGGGACGTGACACTCATTCATTCAGCGGTTGACAGTAGTGATGGGCAAATAAAGCCTCGTGAAGCACTGACATTTTCCTCTGACTGTTTCAGGAAAAGATTCAAAGCTTCGAGAGTGTCGAAAACAGCGCAATCTGGTGGCTAGTAAAAAATAAAGCAGCGAAAAGACTGTGAAAGAAACACTGTCAGACCAAACATTCACCACGCATTCCACAGATCGACTCATGTTATGTGCACAAATATAAGTCTAACAGTGTGTGTGTTTGTTTGTTGAATTTCTGTCTCTGATAAATTCATTTACCCATTAAACTGTGGCATTAAATGTTAGTATGAATATCTATTTGATAGAAGAATAATGTACACATTAAGTGCATACAATATGGAAAATATTTAATTTTCCTGAAATAATTTGCATTTTTCACATTACTTGTAAAAATATAAATGAATAAGTAAGATCTGGGGGTTCAAACGGACACACAAATTGAATTGCGCATGGGACTAGAGAGAAAGTGAGGCTTTGTTTGTCACTGGTTTTTGTGATTTCTACATTAACAACACAACATCTGGTACACCCCTTAACACAAGCTGCGATGCCTCAGTTCAAATGTCACATCACTACAGTCATTCAAGATTTAGCGATCCAAACTTGCTAACGATGTAAGAGCACAGCTTCGAACAGCACATGTTGTCCCTGAGCACCGTAACAATCTCTCATAAAGGTTTGCAACTTTACGAAGTAAACAAAGATCTGAAAAACACTTCACCTCTCTCTAATTAGCACACAAAATACCATTGGTATAACACTACTGCCGCTTCACCTGAAGTTGTTCCCACGTTCTTTTTGACAGTAGCGCCCCTCGGAAATAGGTGGATATGGTATGACACTAGTTTTCTCAAAAGAATCTGTAAAATGCTTATGAAGTGACTCTCAGAGCAGTTCTAGAGATTGTTCATGTGCTCATATATTGAGGCCGCAGAGGCTGAAAACACCGCAAATGTCATGTGCAGGATTCATATTTACTCATATTTAAGTGTACTGACCTAGTTTTGAATTATTCATCCAAAATTTGGCAAATTCTGTGACATTCTGTGTTATAGAGTAAATTCCATTTTTATGACTGGATTCAGCGATTCCATCCGGGTTTTCCGCATCGCGGGAATCATATGGCCCTATACTCAAAATTAATTAAAAATCCCCTAAATCAGTTTAATTAGAGGTAGACTGATACTGGTTGACATGTTTGGTGTGTGTGTGTGTGTGTGTGTACCTGGTATTTATCACGTTATGGGGACCAAATGTCCCCACAAGGATAGTAATACCAGGAAATTTTGACCTTGTGGGGACATTTGTGAGGTCCCTATGAGGAAACAGGCTTATAAATCATGCAGAATGAGTTTTTTTGAGAAAGTAAAAGTGTGCACAGTCTCCTGTGAGGGCTAGGTTTAGGTGTAGGGTAGGTGTAGGGCGATAGAAAAAACCATTACGCCTATGGAATGTCCCCATGAAACATGTAAACACAACATGTGTGTGTGTGTATGTATGTGTGTTTCTTAAAAATATCAGTCTACTGCCAGTTAAACTGATGATTTAGGAAATAAATCTATTGACTAAGCAGATTAGATAGATGTTTGCTCCATGCTCCAAGTCCAAGCATCTTTGCTGTATCCGTTCAGTCACTAATCAATGACACAGCATCCTGGAAGTGGATTTATTCTGAAGCTCTGCTGCTGAGCTGATGTTTTTTTAGATGTGTACAGAATCATGTCTTCCATGTCTGGTCAGTGATGGAGTTAAAATGGCCTTTTGTGGCTAGTAATGCTGAATGACCACAGAGACTGACTGATTGCATGTCCACACTCATCAGATGTGATGTTTACTATATGAGAGCGTCATCAGAGTGCATTTGAGGAGCTGGAAACTTTCATTAGCGATGATAAGCATGTGTTATTTTTGGGCTGTTATGTTGATCGCTCACTGTTAACAGCCCACTTCATAATCGGCTCACCACATTGTGGTGTTTAGAAGTCTAATTACTCAAGTGTTGTGTACTCAGGTGATTAATAAATCTGTTTTTATCCTATTAATATGTCATGCTGCTTATGTGCTTTTGTAGTTTCTAAAAGAAGCTCTTTTATGAGAGATTTAACGGCTAACGCAATAGTAAAGTGGCTCAAATCACCAACGTTTACTTTGTTATATAATCACTGTAGTGAGCATTTTTATAAAACAGATCAAAATCTGATTAGAGATATTGTACATAGGTGATCTGACACACTTTAGGACATTTTATACAATGTTTAGTGATACACTGAGGTCTGTTCTTCTGTTTTTAAACTCTTTGTTGAGTTTGGTCGTTGTATGGATGGTTCGTGTTTTATATTTTTTAAAGAATTTTGGCTTTAGTTTCTTCTGACAAATGAAACAGCTGCTATGGAGCAAAAATAGAGAACTATAATTGCATTGCTTGAAACATTTGTTTTCACTGAGACAGATCTCGCCAAATATGGAAGCTCTCAGGGTGAAATGAGTCGACAACAAGGGTTTCAGTGAAAAACAATCCTGCATTACTCTTTTTAAAATGAGTCCTAATTCAATAAGATCACAAACTAATGGTGGCGATGTAAAGTTATTCCTCTCTTAATTAATATAGATTTTTTTAAGTGAGTTTTCTTTCCTTTATTGCTTACTTAGTGCCTCTCCAGCTTTTATTTTATTTTATTTATCTAGCTTTTATTTTATTTATGTTTCAATTAAATTTTAGTCATTTTGTTACGTGCTTTTGTAAATTTCATTATTTATTTATTTTTTTTACATTTCTATTAGCTTTAGGTTTAGTTTTAGTATATTTAGTACTTCAGCTTACTATTTCAGCTTATTTTAGTTTAGAAACTTTTTTAATTGTTTACTTATAGTTTAAGTTAACAACATAGCAACAACACTGCTATACTGCCACCCCAGTGTCATTAATATGCAGATTTATTCATGGTATTCAGTATTGATTGGTCTTCGGAATGTCCACTCATTGTCAGTGCTGATTGGTCTTTAGTAGTTTGACCTCTCTGTGACCTTTTCCATTCCTCAGTGGCTGGTGATGTAACATGACTGACTCTCTTTACTGACCGTCTCCAATACTTTCATTCTCATGTACATAATTTATGAAGTGGGGTAAACCCAATTCAGCAGAAGTGCTGGCCAAATGGATTCCAGCTCGTCGCTGAAGAGTAAAGAACATGTATTATTAAACACGCTTACTCAAGATAATACAGATTTATTACGAGCCATTTTGTGTATATACACGGTTTTGTATTTCAGCAGCATGTTTATTGTAAATAATGACTTCTGATAATGCGTAATGATTCTGAAAATAAATTTAATGAGTAAAGAAACAAAACAAGCTTGAAATTAAATTACATTTTAAAAAATATTTACATTTATATTAATTTAAGATTTCAATTTAAATATTATTTGTATTTATATTAGAATTTAGATTTATATTTCACAACAGAAACCTCGTAATTTTGCCAGAGGTACATCAGTGTTATTTTAGTGTCATTATACTTCATTATTATAGTTTTTGTTAATATTTTTAATTTTTAGATGATTTTTGTCATTTTTTTAATTTTTATGTCAGTTTTATTTATTTATTTATTTATTTATTTTTTTTTTTTTTTTTTTTGGGGGGGGGCATTAAGCTGAACTGAAGGAAAACAAGAAATGCTGCTTTGGCAACTAGCTGGAATAAAATAAGTTTTAATTTTTTTATGTATTTTATTTTAGTTAACATTTATCTTATTTTTAGAAACAAAAATGTTTTTAGGGTTTTCATTTTAGATTTAGTTACTTATAATCAGCCTGATAGTAAACACTTTCTCTTTTTCTTTGTCAAATATTGTCTTTTTACACTACAAGTCAAAAGTTTTAGAACTGTATGATTTTGAATGTTTTTTAAAGTCTCTTCTGCTCGCCAAGCCTTCAATTATTTGACCCGAAGTACAGCACAAACTGTAAAATTTTGAAATATTTTTACCATTTAAAACAACTGTTCTGTCTGAATATATTTTAAAATGTAATTTATTCCTGTGATTTTAAAGCTGAATTTTTAGCATCATTACTCCAGTCACATGAGCCTTCAGAAATCATTCTAATATTCTGATTTGCTGCTAAAAAAAAAAAAAAAAAAAAAAACATATATTATTATTATGATGTTGAAAACATCAGGTTTCTTTGATGAATAGAAAGTTCTGAAGAACAGCATTTATCTGAAATGGAAATCTTTTGTAACATTATAAATGTCTTTATCATCACTTTTGATCAATTTAAAGATCAATTTCTATCATTTCTTTCCCAAAACAAACCAAAATAAATGATACTGACTCCAAGCTTTTGAATGGTATAGTGTATAATGATACAAAACTTTTTATTTCAGATAAAGCTGATCTTTGGATCTTTTTATTTATCAAAGAATCGTGAAAAAAAGTACTCTACTGTTTTAAATATTGATGATAATAATAATAATA
>JAHKKF010507604.1:0-14181 GCA_019740295.1 Labeo calbasu
AGATTATGCAGAGCTGTAATAGCTGCTAATAGTGGATATTTTGATGAATCTAAAATGTACGTTTTTTCTATGTTTAAACTGTTTATGTAATAAAATATGTTTTCGTAGTTTAAAATTATCACAAATTAAAAAGGATTCATGCCACTTTCTAGGGCGTTTCCAAACTTTTGGAGGGCAGTGTATAGTGAATTTTTCATTTTAAAACTCATTTCACGTGTATGTTTGTGCAACCATGTGTTTATAGGAGCTTTTAGGGAAAAGACTGAAAAATGAGCGTTTGCGTATATGTAGCCTAGGCTACAACCCTGAAATATTAATGCAGCCTTCTGCGTATGCCGCCGAAGACCTTCTACTTTCATCCATCGAGCATGTGTGCATGCATTTAGATGTGTTTGGCTCTGATTCATATAGCCTTTAAGTACTGATGCATCATAAAAAATATGAAAAACACAAACGCTCTCTAAAATCTCCTTTCTTTACGATTTACCAAAGCAGCTGGGATTTTGGTAAATCGTTTTTGATACATTGGAGATTTAATAATGTGAAATGATCAATCAGATTATACAGATAATTGTATCAGTGAGTGTAATCCAAGCAAGAAGTGGAAATTTAAAGGATTGTTCACCCAAAAATGAAAATTCTGTCATTAATTACTCGCCCTCATGTCATTCTAAACCTGTACGATCTTTTTTAATCTTCAGAACACACATTAGGATATTTTTGATGAAATCTGATAGCTTTCTGACCCTGCATAGACAGCAACACAACTGACATGTTCAAGGCCCAGAAAGGTAGTAAGGACATCATTAAAATAGTCCACCTAGAACCTTAATTTTATGAAGATTCGAGAATAATTTTGTGTGCAAAGAAAACAAAACAAGTTACTTTATTCAACAATCTGTTCTTCTCTTCCACGTCAGTCTCCGCCACCATTCACGAAAGTACTACCTTTCTGGGCCTTAAATGTGTCAGTTGCGTTGCTGTCTTTGCAGGGTCAGAAAGCTCTCAGATTTCATCAAAAATATCTTAATTTGTGTTCCAAAGATGAACAAAGGTCTTATGGGTTTGGTACGACATGAGGGTGAGTAACCATTAACCTTTAAACTACTTTTTTGTATGAATAAAAGCTTTTTTCCCCCTTATTTTCTTTTCCTGTTCAAAACAGTAAATAAAATGTTGACCTTACTGGCTAGTTGACTGGTGCCTTTTTCAGTAATTCTAACACAATGCATGGCATAAATCTAAGAATGCAAAGAATGCAGTGTAAGAATGACAATTTGACTCCGCTCTGAATCTAATAACAGAGATACAAATAGTCAGCTGAATAAAAGATCAGTGACTGTGGTATTTCTTTTTCCTTTGCGTTCAGAGCATTATCTTTTTTTTATATATTAGTTTTCTTGTCTTGTACTCTAGAGCAGTGTTTCCCAACCTAACCAAAATTTCAAAAACTTTCTATCTCTATTATATTTCGTTATTATTTTAAATCAGTGCTGTTGATCATCGTTATGTCTGTTTGTGGGTTTTAAAAACATTTAACCAATAAAAATCAAAGTTTGTGATTTAAACATCGTAATGCCATTGGATCCTCAAATTGTCAGTCAGACCTCATAACTCCACCCCGCCTTCATTCAGAATGAAGTGCCGTGACACGCAGTTTGAAGACGGACGTCTAGTTCGCAGTTCAAATAAAGAACTGATGTTTGAATAAGTACAGCGTTTCTTTACTCTAGATTCACTGTCTATAAAGGCTAATGTTTTTGTGTGTTTGAAGAGTGGGGAAGAGTCTTAGCATTTGCCGTGTAGTTGTAGCCAATATGCTTTTGTACGTTTTAAATATCCTTTGCATAGCAGTTCAGCCTGTATATCATGGGGTTTTGGCCAAATGTATTAAGCAACAAGAAAACCGGAGTGCCCATATACCTACTATAAACGTTATAACCTGTAAACTGATGAAAATGTCAATCTAATGACGGACAAAACACGTAACCTCTGTCATTTGCTCGTCCAAAACCTTGTTAACTCCATTTGAGCCTGATTTTCAGAAAATGTTAAGTGGAAGTGTCTGATCATATATAAAGTAAAAAAAAAAACCAACTCTGGTGACACATTGTTTAATTATTGGGGGGGAATTGTATTTATTTTTTTTTTTTTTGTGCTTAGTGGTGTGCCGTGGTATTTTTTACTTATTAAAACTGTGCCACGGTAGAAAATAGGTTGGGAAACACTGGTCTAGAGCGCCATGTGACAGTATTTATTTTTTTTGGTTCTAGATACGCCAACATGAGAATGTGGGGGACAAAATAAATTTTTCTCATGACTAGTATATGATCCATCATACAAGATATAAGAAAATGGCTAAATAATTGCTTTGTCTTAGTGAAAATCTTCCTGTCTATCATACCCATTCTTTCATTTTTCAGTTTTTTCTATGTTATCATATTTATTATAAAATGGCAGAAAGTTTGTGGTTGATTCTGGACCCTGTGTGTGCATGTGTGTGTGCATTGTTGTATCGCTTGACAGATTAGACCAAAAGACAAGATGTTTAGGGTGTTAAACTGGCTTACCTCAAATGCTTTCACATAGCTCAGTCCAGCTCTGTCCGCACACACACACATAGTGAAGTAAAGACCAGCTCTCAGTCTCAATTCACAGCTGCTGAGTGGAGCTCGTGTGTCACTCACAGGATACAACATTACTGCTTCCACCCACGCCACCAGCTTCACTCTGATCAGGTCGCTAGGCAACCAGGAAGTCACGTTGTCCCAGAGACTAGTGAAGTGTAACATCATCCAGAGAGGAGGACCCAGAATGAGAGCGAGAGTGAAAGAGCGAGTGATGCACACAGCTGATGTCCTGAAAATCATTTCCTGTCATCAGGACTGTGTGCCCAGCAAAAGTGTGACTGTTTTTAGCATGAAAGATAAAATTCCGTGCAACCGTTTAACTGTTTGCACTCAACATATGTGCTGAAGGTTTGGCTTCACTACATGACGTTTACAATGGAGTTCAGACAGACCAGTATTTAGTATTATTTGTACATTATTATTGTGTTTGTTAAAATGTAAATGATCTTTTATTTGTTTATATATTTTGTTTATATTTAGAAAAATCCTTCAGGTCCTGCAGATTCTTTAGTTTCCCAGCATATTTTGCATATTTGAACCCTTTCCAGCAGNGACTGTATGATTTTGAGATCCATCTTTTCACACTGAGGACAACTGAGGGACTCAAACACAACTATTAAAAAAGGTTCAAACATTCACTGATGCTTCAGAAGGAAACGCGATGCATTATGAGCCGGGGGGGTGAAAATTTTTGAATTTAAAGATCAAGGTAAAGTGTACTTAATTTGTCTTTCCGGGAAACATGCAAGTATCTTCTGCAGCTTCCGAAGTGCAGTACTAAATGGAAAACAAAATAAGAAAAATTTGGACACCTTCATCCTGTTCAAAAGTTTTCACCCCCCTGCTCTTAATGCATTGTGTTTCCTTCTGGAGCATCAGTGAGCGTTTGAACCTATTGTGTTCGAGTCCCTCAGTTGTCCTTAGTGTGAAAAGATGGATCTCAAAATCATACAGTCACTGCTGGAAAGGGTTCAAATATGCAAAGGATGTTGGAAAACTGAAGAAACTGCAAGACCTGGAGGATTTTTCTGAAGGACAGTGCTCAGTTTAACTGTTCAGAACAAACAAGGGACTCATGAACAACCATCACAAAACAAAAAAACAGTAGATAATCCAGGTAACCACACACAGTATTAAGAACCAAACGTTCCCAAACTTTTGCAGGGAGTTATTTTAATAATTTCAGCTATGTTTTTGTAAACATCTTTTATGTAAAATATCTTACTCAGGACAGTACTAAATAAAAATAACATTTTGTATGATCTCTCTTATTTTGTTAAAATTATTCACATTTCACAGATTCTGCGAGGGGTTCCCAAACTTTTGCATAGCACTGTATACATATTACATAGCTTTAATTTATTTTATTTCGGTTTCAGTTTAGCCAACACTTCTATTTTTGTACTTTTTTTCATGTTATATTTAGATTTAGTTTTATTTCAGCTTTATTTCAATGACCAAAAAGTTTTTTCTTTTTTTTATAATTTTAGTTTAGATTTAGCTAACAAAGGCAACACTGAGAGAGATGAAAATGTGTGTTTATGGCACCAGTTTTTATGTGTGGTGTCTGTTTTATTTGTGACCATATGAAAAGCAGCTTTACAGTTTTACAACCTCTTGGAAACATACTCTGGATTACCTCAGGTTTCAAAATAAATGCATAGGCTTTGCCATCCGGGATCATATGATTGCAAATGGGAATATGGCTTCTTTGTGGAAGGCGTTCTTTGTGAAGGAATATGGTAATATAAACTGGCAATGTGCTAGTAAATCACTAGAAAATCAGATCTTTTGCCGGGATTGATGCAGTCAACAATTTTGTGTGTTCCCATAAAATATTTTGAGTACTATTTCTTTCTTCTGATTGAATTCCAGTGGGTATTGGTGTTAAAATAAGTCTGTCTGTGTGCTCTCCTCTTTTACAGGAAAATCGTTATAAAGCTTGGAAAGAAGAAGCGAAAGAAGACAGATTCCTCTGAAGAGCTGTCTGATGATGACAGACCAACTCGACGATCCTCTAAAGATGATGATTCGGTAAGCTTTAGGTTTTTATCTATTCTTGATACGCCTGAATAACACTTTCATGCCGTCTTATATAAACATCTAGCAAGAAGAATATTTGTAAGTGGTCATTTCTGAAGCAGGCGGCACAAAACGTATGCGCTGAACGCGCTGAAAAAAAATGTGGTGCTTTCTGAGCCATGTGTATGTTCGGCACAAGAGCGACAGAGACTGAGATGATTGCTTTACCCTCAAATGAATTCCATCTCTTTCTTCTGAAATGACTAACCTCTCATTCCCCCATCCATGATATACTCCCCTCCACCCTTCCAGATATAATTATCCTCTTTAAATACCCCTGTGTTAATTAAAGCAGTGTGCTTTTGATGACTCAGTTAGGCTGTCGGAGTTAAAGCCACAGCCATGTGCATTCTGGGAAACACTGGGGTCTCGTGGCAAGGCGGGTGGGTCTTTATTTGGTCATCCTGAGGTATTCTCATCCTCTCCATTTACTTTAGCTCAAACACATTTAGGTCATGTTATATTTGGGAGGACAGACACACACACACACACACACACACACACACACACACACTCTTTCTCTCTGCTGTACTAATTTATTAAAGGCCCCCTGATGGGCATCTCTGATTTGCTGAGTGAAAAATAAAAGTGTACATGCGCAGGGGTATCCTCTTCTCTTGGTCACCCAGAATGAAATTTACATGGCTCAAGAAGCCCCCTGGGGTAAATGTTTCTCAACTGTAACCTGATTTTGGCAAAATATTTAAAACATAATTGATCATTTTCTTTATTTATTTAAAAATGGTGAACTGAAGACTACAGTAATGGCTGATGAAAATTCAGCTTTAATATATGCATTAAATAGAAAACGGTTGTTTTAAATTACAATACTATTTTACAATAAACCTGTATATGTTTAAATATATTCAGCTTTGATAAGCGACTTCTTTCAAAAAAATTCAAGCATACTCACTCTTACTTTTGTTTGTTTGTGTGTCTACAGAAGCGGCGTTCGAATCGGAAGGTCAAGAGGAAGAAGTATGAGGATGATGGTGAGGCTCGGTTGTCTGATGAAGAAATGAAGGTCATCGTCAAAGCCAAGAAGAGCAACTCCGGTGCTCACAAACAGCCTGCAGTGCAACTGTTTGTGGTGAGCACATAAAATCTCACTGCATTTAGCGGCACAGACTTGTTTCTTATGATGTATCCCAGCATGCTCAAGCAGTTCTTTGATCTTAAATATAATATGCTATGTTTAGCAGGAGTAAAGCCAGTGCATCCTTGTGTGTGTGTGCATGAGATGGAAGTTGTGTGTGTGTGTTGAAGTGTATGTTGTGGTATGTAGAGTCTCTGATCTGGTGTATATTGGTTTATAGGAGAACCCGACTGAGGAAGATGCTGCTGTTGTTGATAAAATCATGGCATCTCGTGTGGTGAAAAATGAGGTAAGAGTTTCACAATCTCTGTGTTTTATTAGATGTGTTTTTCACCTGATGGAAATGTGTCTCTCACACACTTCCTGTGACCAGTTGTGATAAGCTTTTGTTAGGGGAGGGTCTAATTTTATGGGTGTGTACATCACACTGCGTGTTGATAGAGATAAAGCACAGGAAATGGGGAGAAAAACAGAAAATTGAGTGCGTAGTTGTTTTGAATATCCTGGAATTTTTAATCTAACCTAAAATGTGACATTTTAAGTCAAAAGTTTTCGAACAGGAAGATTTTTAATGTTTTTTTAAAGAAGTCTCTTCTGCCCACCAAGCCTGCATTTATTTGATCCAAAATACAGCAAAAACAGTAAATTGTTAAAATATTTTTACTATTTAAAATAGCTAATTTCTATTTGAATATATTTTAAAATTTAATTTCTGTGATTTCAAAAGTTAATTTTTAGCATTATTTCTTCAGTCACATGATCCTTCAGAAATCATTCTAATATTCTGATTTGCTGCTTAAAAACATTTATTATTATTATGTTAAAAAAAGCTGAGTATAATTTTTTCAGGTTTCTATAATGAATAAATTTTTGTAATTTTTTAATTACAAAAATATACTGACTACGCTTTTCAATAGTATAGTGTATAATGTTACACAAGCTTTTTATTTCAGACAAATGCAGATTTTGGATCTTTCTATTCATCAAAGAATCCTGAAAAAATGTACTCGAGTGTTTTAAATACCGATCATAATAATAATGTAATAGAAAGATAATAAATGTTTCTTAAACAGCAATTATAAGCATATTATAATGATTTCAGAAGGATCATGTGACACTCATGACTTGATTAATGATGCTGAAAATGTAGCTTTGATCAGAGGAATAAATTATATTTAAAAAATATTTCACAATATTACAGCTTTTGCTGTATTTTGGATCAAATAAATGCAGGCTTGGTGAGCAGAAGAGACTTCTTTAAAAATCTTACTTTAGACTGGTAGTGTAGTTTTAATCTGGTTAAGTGTGTGCTTCAGACAAAAATTGACTATTTCTTAATTATATTACTAATTATATCATTTTTTCTGTATTCAAAATGTTTTAAAAACTATTTATTATTGATCATTTATTATTTATTTTAATAATATTGTATATTATATTTAATACATGTATAACATTATATTATTTTTATACTTCATTCGACAGGTTTCTCCTGGGGTGATTGTGGAAACTGAAGAGTATTATGTCAAGTACAAAAACTAGTAAGTCAATTATGCACTGCTTTTGTCAGCTTCAACAGTTTTCTCTGTTTGCTTTCAAGCTGTAAAAAATTACGTTTTTCATATTGCTAATAACCAGGAGCAGCTCAGAGAGCAATTTAGTCATGTGTTGATGAGCACGCATAATTTAGCGTGTGTGTAAGGAGCATTCAGTAATTATGTAAACGTGTGTGTTGTAGCTCGTATCTTCACTGTGAGTGGGCGACGGAGCAGCAGTTAGAGAAAGACAAGAGGATCCAGCAGAAAATCAAGCGCTTCAAGATCAAACAGGCGCAGAAAGCACACTTCTTTGCTGATGTAAGAATGCCTGTGTTTGTTTGTAACTGGGTTCTTACAAAAAATGTTTTGTATAATGCTTTTCAGGTTGTCATTAAGTCATAATAATCACTGGACACACACAGGATTTATGTGCACTTATTAATGATGTGTATGTGTGTCTTTAAGATGGAGGAGGAACCTTTTAATCCTGACTATGTAGAAGTGGACAGAGTTCTCGAAGTCTCATACTGTGAGGACAAAGACACCAGAGAGGTAGCCATTGCTCTGTGAATTGTGTTTGTGAGTGCGGTTAGCGCTCTCTCTGTAGTTTCTGGATGGATGCTCTCTTTTTGTTTAAGAGGGCAGTGCATTTTGTTTAATTCTCAAAACTTTGTTTTTGTGTGCATGTGTAGCCGGTGGTGTATTACCTGGTGAAATGGTGCTCATTGCCGTATGAGGACAGCACATGGGAGCTGAAGGAAGATGTAGATCAGACTAAGATCGAAGAGTTCAAAAAGCTGCAGGCAGCAAAACAAAACACCAACAGAGTGGTGAGTCCATCTCCCTCTTGCTCCCTCTCTCCCTCCATTTATATAATATTATATTATAGGCAGAAACTATTCACACTAAGTGCTAAAAGCAATGAGTTCTATTTACACTAAGTGAAAATAGCAGTATTTTCTTGCCTTATACGATTTACACTAAGTGCAAATAGCGATGTATTCTGTTTATGCTATATAAAAACAGCAGTATTTTCTTTGCAATAACATTAGTTAGGTGCTATTTATTCTACTTTGTGCAAGTGGCAGATATTCGCACTTCAGTATTGTAGTACATTCTAAAACCGTATGCAATAATATCATTTTGAGTGTAAATTATCATTTTTATTACAGTTATTAAATGGATGCTGCCTTACTGGGCCAATAAATTGGGGCAGATAATGTACTCACCCCCTTGTCATCCAAGGTGCTTGTGTCTTTCTTTCTCCAGTTGTAAAGAAATTATGTTTTTTGAGGAAAACATTTCAGGATTTTTTTTATATAATGGACTGATATGGTGCCCTGAGTTTGAACTTCCAAAATGCAGTTTAAATGCGGCTTCAAACGATCCCAAATGCGGTTGTAAACGATCCCAGTCTTCTGGTTATTTTCATTAAAAAAAATACAATTTTTATTCTCAAACGCTCGTCTTGTCTTGCTCTCCCTGAACTCTGTGTATTCTGGCTCAAGACAGTTAGGGTATGTTAAAAAACTCCAATCGTGTTTTCTCCCTCAACTTCAAAAATCATTTTAAAATCATCCTACGTCACTGCAGAAGTTCCGCTCCAGTCTTTGCAAAGTGAACATGCAAGAAGATCAAACACCCTTAACAAAAAACAACAGCGATATAGGATGATTTTGAAGTTGAGGGAGAACATGAGATGGGAGTTTTTCGACATACCCTAACTGTCATGAACCGGAAAAATGTTTGGGGAGAGCAAGACAAGACGAGCGTTTGGCATTAAAAAGTATATAAATTGTATTATTTTTATGAAAATAACCGATCATTACGCTAGATAAGACCCTTCTTCCTCGGCTGGGATCGTTTACAACCGCATGTGGGATCGTTTGAAGCTGCATTTAAACTGCATTTTGGAAGTTCAAAATCGGGGCACCATATCAGTCTATTATATGGAGAAACATTCTAAAATGTTTCCTCAAAAAACATAATTTCTTTACGACTGAAGAAAGAAAGACTTGAACATCTTGGATGACGAGGGGGTGAGTACATTATCTGTAAATTGTTGTTCTGGAAGTGGACTTCTCCTTTAAGACTGGCTTTGTGGTCCAGGGTCACATATATTCCTCTTTCTAAATATATTTACCTCTGAGCTCCTGAAGCAACTCTTTTAACATTTAAAGTGTGCTTTACTGGATATATAATAATTACTTCATCATTTGATCAATTACTGTTGCCATAATCAGTAGAAATTGCACACAAACTTCCCTTAACAATTTGTAATTTATATGGAAAGGAGACATTTGTGCAACAAAGTATTTAAATATGCAAAAGCAAATAGTGCCTGGTTAAACTGCATTGCAGCTAGTTAATGAGTATAATGCAAGTTTTGGTGCTTGAATAGCAATTACTGAATTTTGCATGCTCTCTCAGGAACGTCCACCGGCGAGTCACTGGAAGAAGCGGGAGCAATCGCGAGAGTATTGTAATGGAAACTGTCTCAGGGATTACCAGCTGGAAGGGGTCAACTGGCTTCTCTTCAACTGGTACAACAGGTAAAGGAACTCTTCAACCTTTCTCATCTATGTCAGTTAACCACTCATCATATGGTGAACTTTTCATCTGTGAGCTGGTATCTGCTAAATACTTTTGTGTCCTTGTTCTCTCTTGCTTGCTTTTTATGTATAGATAGATAATTGAATGGCAGATAGGCGAGAGAGAGCTGTGTGCATTGAGTGTGGTGGAAATCTAATCTTCCATTCAGACTTCAGACAGCACTGAGACCATCAATGAGATAATGACTGAATTAAATAACTTTAAATTCCAGCGACTCGTCGGGCTGATGCTTTTGTACAAAAGCAACTTACAAACCTAATTTGAACGTCGTTTAAGTGTTACTATAAGATATTAGCTGAATTCCCAGCCTTTTTTGTGTTTTGTCCTTGTTCTGGACAAGCTGACGCTTACTGCTGTATTCATTATGTGTGGCTGTGTGCAATAGCACTACATTTCAACAGCCTTTGTGTCAAGAAGGTCTAATATGGCTATTTTTATTTCCATTTAATTTTTTATTTCATTTTTATGAATCAAATTTACACCCACTCTTGTCATCCAGCCTGGTACCTTGTGTGGGAATATAAAAAAAAAAGCAAAAACATAAAATACAGAGCTCTGATGCCCGTCTGTCTCAATTTGCAGGCGTAACTGTATTCTGGCGGACGAGATGGGTCTGGGAAAGACCATCCAGTCCATCACATTTCTGGATGAGATCTATCGCACAGGGATCAAGGGGCCTTTCCTCATCATCGCCCCTCTCTCTACCATCGCTAACTGGGAGAGAGAATTCAGAACCTGGACGAACCTCAACGTCATCGTGTACCATGGCAGTGTGGTCAGCAGACAGATGCTCCAGCAGTATGAGATGTACTTCAGAGATGCTCAGGTGAGATTTCACACCCACACAGCAGAGGAAGGTCAGCCTCACATTGATCCAGACCTCTTAACTGTAACTCAAGGCGTTTGAATTGGTTACCTTTTAGTATCATGTTTTGTAAAGGAGAAAGATAGAGGGAAAAAGCAAGCCACAACTCAATTATGGTTATTTTATTCCTTTTCAAACTAAATTTAATTATGCAGAGTGTATGTCTAGCTGAGAAAGTCCATATAGTGATGCTTGATATGCAAAAAATCAAACATCACTGATATGACTGGGTGGTATTTCACTAAATGGAAATGTAATGGTAAAAATGTGCCAACTGCTAAAATAATTTATATACCGCTATTGCCACAGTGGATAAATGTGCACAACTATCAGTGAAGATGGAGTAATATTATGGAAAAATAATAGATGGAAAAACAAAACAAAAAAATTGCAACCTGTTGCATTAATAGTTGCATTAATAAATCTTTTCACAACAGATACTGTTCATCCAGTCAGAATTAATATTGTAAGTCATTTAATAATATTTCATATTATTTTATTTAAATAAATTTAATTAATTTGTAATGCACAATCATATCTTTTAATTTATAAACTTTTTTTTTTTCATTCACATTATTTCAGTCATTATCAGAAAAATAGGCATAACCACATGGTTAGTATGTGATGTATATAATTTATGATAGATAGATAGATAGATAGATAGATAGATATTATATATATACTGTTATGAGGCAATAAAAAACCCAATGCCATTATATATGATTTTGGTCATATCACTTACCCCTAATGACTGTATACCATGTACCATGCAAAACCTCAGGGAACACAAAAAAACTGTGGAAAATATTTGCAGGCTCTTATTATCTCTCTTTCTCTCCTACAGGGTCGTGTGATAAGAGGTGCTTACCGGTTTCAGGCGGTCATTACAACATTTGAGATGATATTGGGAGGCTGTCCAGAACTTAACGCAATAGACTGGCGCTGTGTCATCATTGATGAAGCCCATCGGCTCAAAAATAAGAACTGCAAGCTACTGGAGGGCTTCAAACTTATGAGTCTGGTATAAATTAGACATTATTATACTTAAATTTAAAACTAATCACAGATGTCTTTTCCTGTGTTTTTAACCTGATATCTGTTGACCTCCTAGGAACATAAGGTTTTATTGACGGGCACTCCACTACAAAACACGGTAGAGGAACTCTTTAGTCTGCTGCACTTCCTGGAGCCGAGCCGCTTCCCTTCTGAAAGCACCTTCATGCAGGAATTTGGAGACCTCAAGACTGAGGAGCAGGTGCTGTGTTTGTATATGTTACTCTGTTTGAAATCATATGTACATATGTAAAGTTTACATACACCTTGCGGAATCTGCAAAATGTCAATTATTTTACCAAAATACGAGGGATCATACAAAATGTGTGTTATTTTTTATTTAGTACTGACCTGAATAAGATATTTCACATAAAAGATGTTTAAATGTAGTCCATAGAAAATAGTTGAATTTATAAAAAAAATGACCTGGTTCAAAAGTTTACATCCCCTTGATTCCTAATACTGTGTTGTTACCTGAATGATCCACAGCTGTGTTTTTTTGTTTAGTTGTTCATGAGTCCCTTGTTTGTCCTGAACAGTTCAACTGCCTGCTGTGCTTCAGAAGGAAACACAGTGCATTAAGGGGGGTGAAAACTTTTTGAATTTGAAGATCAGGGTAAATTTACCTTATTTTGTCTACTGGGAAGCATGTGACTATGAGTCCCAAACAAGGGACTCATGAACAACTATACTAAACAAAAAAAAAAAACAGCTGTGGATCATTCAGGTAACAACACAGTATTAAGAATCAAGCGTATATAAACTTTTGAACCGTTTCATTTTTATAAATTCAACTATTATTTTCTCTTGTGGACTACATGTAAGCATGTTTTATGTGAAATATGTTATTTAGGTCAGTACTAAATAAACAATAAAATGCATTTTGTATGATCCGTCTTTTTTTGGTAAATAATGAATATTTTTAATGATTCTGAAAGGGGGATGTAAACTTTTAACCTCATCTCTATGTTTTGTATATATTAACTCTTCTCCATTTGTAGGTCCAGAAACTCCAGGCCATCCTGAAACCGATGATGCTGCGTCGACTTAAGGAAGACGTGGAGAAGAAGTTGGCTCCTAAAGAGGAGACCATCATTGAAGTGGAGCTCACCAACATCCAGAAGAAATACTACCGTGCCATACTGGAGAAGAACTTCTCATTCCTGGCTAAAGGAGCTGGCCAAGCCAACGTCCCAAACCTGCTCAACACCATGATGGAACTGCGGAAATGCTGCAACCATCCCTACCTCATCAAAGGTACAATCACCACAAACCCGAACTACTGACAAAACCAGTAAGCCTACATTAGGCAAGGTCCTAAGAAGTCCATCGCTCTCTTTTTGCTTCCAGGGGCTGAGGAGAAGATCTTAGAGGACTTCAAAGAGGTGTACAGCCCCACAGCAGTAGATTTCCACCTGCAGGCTATGATTCAGTCAGCAGGTAAACTCGTTCTCATTGACAAGCTGCTCCCCAAGATGAAGGCCGGTGGACACAAAGTGCTCATCTTTTCTCAGATGGTGCGCTGCCTGGACATCCTGGAAGACTACCTCATCCAGAGAAGGTAGGAATTGAAAACATCCTAAAGTACAGAAAATGTATAGTGCGTTTAAATGGAGGTGTATGTCATTGTTGTGAATGACTCTCATCCTGTTCCTGTCGAGTTCATGGGGTTCAACTCCAAACTGAGGCGTCCCGCTCCACTGTATTTGTTTTAGATACATTAGAGTGTATATATGCAGTTTCAACAAACAACCTAATCTGCTTTTTTGGCACCAGTTCAATGCCACATTTTGCTTGCCCTGGTTTGAGTTGTGTTCACCTTATCTCTCTGACCCTTTATACACAGCCCTCTGCTGTTGAACCCCTTTGCATCACCAATATCATGATCGCTTTATGCAGCGGCTAGGATTAGTTTCTTTGCTTAGAAAAAAGAAGTCCCATTCATTTTCTCTTGCCTCAGCTTGACTGTGATAGTCTAGCAGTGTGTACTGTTTGTGAACTAAGTGCTGTGTATGTTGGCTGATGCAGTTAGGGTGCTGCAGGACACAGACACTCCAGGGATCTCACATCAGGCATAGAGTCCCAGAGGCACAGCTCTGCCCTAAGTGGGTCAGAGAAAGCAGGAAGTAACATGGAAAGATAGGAGATAGTTACTGTGACTAAAAAAGAGTGGAAGAGATAAAGGACATGAATGGAAAAAATGATTGAAAAGATGATGAAAAAGAGTTTTTGGAGTGAGCTAGGGACATACTAATGCAATGCTGCTCTTGGGTAACCAACATTATGCCACAGATGCTGATTCAG
>JAHKKF010507606.1:0-11623 GCA_019740295.1 Labeo calbasu
TATATATTATTTCAGCACAGTAACCATTCTTATTACTTTGTACTTGTCATTTTTTTAACTGTTACATAAGAAAAAAAAGAAAGAAAGAAAGAAAGAAAGAAAGAACGAAAGAAAGAAAGAAAGAAAGAAAGAAAGAAAGAAAGAAAGAAAGAAAGAAAGAAAGAAAGAAAGAAAGAAAGAGAAGTATTTAAATTATATGAAAATGAAAATTATCTTTTGGGAAAACTGAACAAAAATATTACTCACTCATATTTTCATAGCGCATATCCCATTTTTGGTCCAAAATATAGTCCATCAACTGTGACAGAAACTTAAGACCACTGGTTACTTTCCAATCCAAACTTCCTGTTTCAACGAGTAATTGATTTTTAAGCAATTTGATGGGCACTTCAACTACAGGTCTGTTAAATGACTTAAATAAACCTAAGTGTCACTTAAAAAAATATTCCTAAGACCATATTAACTCCGCACTACACAGAGAGAGAAGAGGATGCCATGACATTTAAAAAATAAAATCAAACTTCAGCAGATCACTGCGTGAAATTTACAACTATCTCTCAAAATGGCCTGTGTGTAATTAAAACTGCAAATGGCACGTCTCCATCTGACCGGCTGGAGCACAAAGGCATTGTGACAAATCCGCAGCTTATTGTCTCTTTACCCAGCATGCATTTCAAATCCAGCCATCAGCACATTCAGTCTGTGGAGGTTGCGTCAATCATGCAATGAGGTTAGCAGTAGGTTAATGAATGTATTAATTAACATTAACAATCAGCAGCTCCTTTGTCTGCATTTATGAGCAATGACTTTTTGGGACACACCCCCACAAAACACACACACACACAAAGCTCTAGAGAGCGCTGACGGATCTGACAGTGTGCCACAAGAGTGTGTCATGACCTCCTCCCCGAGATCCCCTGCCGCAGGAATCACAACGGTACTGACGCAATACACAACAGTTCAACTCCAACTCACAGGGACACATGAGGACATAGGGTGTGTGTGTGTGTGTTTGTATTGGTGGAGATCTATCGATTCGTCTGGCAAGGGACTGTTATTGAAAAAGATGTGAACGATTAAAGCAGGAGTGTGTGTGAATTGATTAGGCAGGGTCAATGTGAAGGAGACGGTGGTGTGATAAGGACGTGTGTCTTCAACCTCTTGCACTAAGAGAAAAGCTGATAAAGATGTCAGCATCACCTCCTCTGATCGACAAACTGCACAGTGTCCTCTGTGACACTTTGAGAGTCCTGAATACTAAACAACCAACACATAAGATTTACAAACATACTCTTTATCTCACTATTACAAACTAAATTTTCAACTACTACTACTCGGTTAGAAGTGTGATATTGCATTTATACAACATTTCAGTGGCACGAGTGTGTAAATACATAAGAAACAACAATGGAGTGTCTTTACAAAGTGCCTTTTGTATGAACTACTTTCTTCCGCCATGGATTCAAATCTTAGTTTGATATTTTGACAGCTAACTGAGCTTACTTATTGTATTACTGTATTAAAAACTCACTGTGTTATGTAGAGTATTAGAGAGAGAGAAAATGGAATGAGCGAGTGTGATTACCTGCATCTGATACAGCATTCATTCTTCAGTCTCATATTCACAATAAAACATTAGTTTGAATGGCCACTGAGGAAAGCGATATCTTTGTCATATTATCCTTTCATGTGTTGGTGACTTCCGATGACAACGCTGAAAGGCTGCTGACGCTCTGGAGCTCACATTTTCAAAAAAGGCGAAGCAAATTTTCAAACAGACATTATCTTTATTAACAAACTGCATATCTGAAGTCTAAAAAAATTGTTAAAACCACATTCCGTAACACAAAAACAGTATTATTTGTAAAAATGTAGTGGTTTTGGGCATCCACCATGACACGCTGTGTTAAATACTGCAAACAGAGTGATACAAACGGTGAAACTGTTGGAGTTCTGTTGTCACTAGAATATTGCACTCCTCTCAGCCAATCAGATTTGAGGACCAGAAAGAACTGTGGTTTATAATATAATATAATATAATATAATATAATATAATATAATATAATATAATATAATATAATATAATATAATATAATAAAACCTTTGAGGTCAATAAGATCTTTTAATATTTTTGAAGGGGAAAAAAGTCTCTTATCCTCACCAAGTCCTGAATTTATTTGATTAGAAATATAATAAAAACAGTAATATTGTGAAATTGTATTATTTTTCTTTGCCTTTTGAAAATGAAATTTATTCCTGTGATGGCAAAGCTACATTTGTAGCACTTACTGTCACACAATGCTTCAGAAATCATTTAAAATTCTGATTTGGTGCTGAAGAAACATTTATTTCAGATTTATTTCAATATTATTTGATTAAAAAATAGCATTAATTTGAAATACATCTTGTGATCATTTTAATGAATACTTTCTTAATTAACTTTGTGAAGTTTAACAAATTAAAATAAATTATACAAACCTACATTATACAAATTAAATGGTAATTTCTATTATATCATATTATATTTAACATATTTTCAATATATTAACTATATTAGTAAATAAAAAAGGTCAATATATTAATACATTTATGCACTAATGCCAAACCTGATATTAGTACTAAATAAATAAATCTGATCCAAACTTTTTAACAAAAATAATATAATATAATAAATTAAAAATAAGTTAGTATATTAGTACATTTATGCCCCAGTGCCATACCTTATTCTTTTCCTGGTGCAACCATAACTAATAGATTGATCATCATGGGTCAGACAGCAATCATAAATTGCTTCATAAACAGTGTCATACCTTTTCAGTACACTCATTTGGGGGCGGCACAGGGGGTTAACAGGCTAACCTTCAGGACTTGTTCAACCAATCTTGTGTTATGATGAATTACAACAGTAATTCATTTATTCTGACAGACAAGCTTTCAAATTATGTGCAGAGTTTCATGGGATAAGTGTTAACATACAGCGGTGCTAGAGCAGGAGACGTGTTTGACTTTCGCCATGTTGCCTATTGATCCACTCCACCTCTTCTCCCCATCACTTCCTTTTCATTCACTTCCATTTAGAGACATTTTGGTGCAAGCAAGGTCACAAGGAGGAGCTGTGGGATCTGCTCAAACACACATACACTTAGTAGAGTTCAGCTCAGGTGCGCTTCAGAGGCCACGGTAACTGAACCTGACAGTACAGAGGACTACAGAGACAGAAACGCCGAATCATGTCAACAAAGGAGAAACAGATGAAACATCCTCCACAGTAAAGTGAAAAACAACAGCGACTCCTTCCTCTGACTGCACCAGGAAACAAGGACAATCACGTAACGTAATTACATCTAATCTACATGATGATGGCTGCCTGTGTCCCATTACAAGGCTTTGAGCACAGACTTAATTGCCTTTGTTAAATTTAATCTGTTATGATAATAGGCTAATAGCAATGAAAGTAAATGAGAATGCAGATAACTTTCTAACTAATATGGCAAACTTCAGAACATCTGCATGGTTCACTGACTTGAATTCATCCTTCAACACCTTTTAACTTATTAAAACTATCCAAGGATTCTTGCATCATAGACATGTATTGTGACAACTTTTCACCCTTTCTGAATGACTGTTTTGCAGCTTAGTTTCTGTTAAACGAATAGTTCACCTCAAAATAAAAATTACCCCATGATTTTCTCACCCTCAAGCCATCCTAGGTGTATATGACTTTCTTGTTTCAGACAAATGCAGTCAGAGTTATATTAAAAAATGTCCAAGTTCTTCCAAGCTTTATAATGGCAGTGAATGGCTGTTGAGACTTTGAAGTCCAATGAAGTGCATCCATCCATCATAAAAAGTACTCCACACAGCTCTGGGGGGTTAATAAAGGCCTTCTGAAGCGAATTAATGCGTTTGTGTAAGAAAAATATCTATATTTAAAACTTTCTAAGCCGTAATCTCTACCTGTCGTACAAGCGTCCACGAGAGTTTAGTGTTCCAGCAGATGGCACAGCAGGGCTCAACATTAAGCCTTGACATGTGCTTGTTCTTCAGACAAGTAAATCAGTTACTCACTTGTCCGGGCAAAAAAGCCTTTTTCAGCTGTTGTTGTTGTTTGCCGTAAATGTAATCCATTCTGAAGCAATAGTCTCATCACTGCTCTAGTGAAATTATAAAATTGCAAATGCATAAATAATGTTATACGATTAATGTTTTACTTTTTTTAACATATAACACTGAAATGCTGGAAAAATGCAATACTTTAAATGTGAAACCAGTAGGCGGTGGCAAATCACTGTCTTAATGAGTCACTGATTCAACCAATTCCTTCAAACAGCTAATTCATTCCATAAATAAAGTGACTGTCTTTATGAATGGCTCACTAAATCATTGAATCAACCTGATTCGTTCAAAAATGCTGAATCATTCTGTAATGAAACACTGCTGTGTGTTGCTCGGAGATGCGCAACTGTTCTGCTGTGGCTTTGCTTAGAACTATTTTCGTTAGAAAAAACGGTCAATAATGCATCTAAAATGTAAGTTAGTTTTTTTTTTAACCGCAGTAGCCTACGTTTGTTCATGTTTGTTTCTTTTTGTGTGCTGTTGCGCCTGTTAGTTTTGATTTTTCCGTAAGTCAGATAGGCTGCACGACCCTCAACTGACGCAACCTTGATACTGTCCGTTATCAGTCACTGTTTACACTGAAATTAATGAAATCAGAATCATTCTCACAAAAGTTTTGGTACTGCCCTAGTTATTGTTTGTTACTGATGTTGTAATCAGGTTACTTGTCCAGTCGGGCAAGCAAAATTCTCTTTCACTTGCCCCTGCACAAAGTCCTTCACAAGCGTTAATGTCAAGCCCTGCGTAGGATGTAAGCATAGCATAAGCTCCGGTAAGAAGCAACAAACCCCGAAGCACAGTGGAGAGAGCCAGTCAAAACACTGGACACAAATTAAAAGTACAAAACGAGGATTTGTGAAGAAATGTTGGAGGATTTCTATATAAGCCAAGAGGAGACACGTTTTTTTTTTCCTTTGTTTAAAACAAAACTTGGTTTTCACGAGACTAGCATATTCTCTCCGGAGCTTACGCTACGCCTACTTCCTCCGTCATCCGCTGGAACGCCACTCTCTTGTGAATGCGCCACTTAACAGAAGGTAGAGATTGCAGTTTATAAGTTTTAATTATGGATATTTTTCTTACACAAATGCATCGATTTACTTCAGAAGACCTTTATTAACCCATGTGGAACACTTTTTATGATGGATAGATAAACTTCATAGGACTTTTAAATCCATTCACCAGCCATTCACTGCCATTATAAAGCTTGGAAGAGCCATGACATTTTTTAATAAAACTCCCATTGTATTCATCTGAAAGATGAAAATCATATACACCTAGGATGTCTTGAGGGTGAGTAAATCATGGGGTAATTTTCATTTCTGGGTGAACTATACTTTTAAAGGCCCAGACACACCAAGCTGACGGTTGGCCATTGGTCAACGTCAGGCTGGTTTGTTTGGTGTGTTCCACATGTTGGCTCTCGTCGGGCTCACGTCGGTGGCAGTTTGCCCCATACAACATGTTGAATCAGCACTGGGGCTGTCGGGGAGAGTGAGAACTCTGATTGGATGTTCAGTTGAGCGAACAAATCAATGGCCAAGAATTTGCTCTTCTTCACTTTCCAACTGGGAAGAAATTCCCAATCACCACCGAGTCAGAACATCTTTGGAGTTCATCACTCTTCAAACCTGGAAGAACATGATTGCAAGTCCAAACCTTGAAACCATTCAAGACTTTCAACCGAGGCTGCATCTGGACACTCAATCAACGGCCAAAGCAATGCAAGTACTGTACATTTAACTAAACGAAACAGAGGTTTGGTATAAGCTGTAGACCCCGTTGTAAATGGCGCTGATGGTTTCACTCAGGTGCTTAACTGACTTTTTTCATAGCTACATTTTCATGTCTCTCTAAAGGCTTCTCACTTGCCCTTCCCCCATGTATGAGTGATTGTATGTTTGTTTGTTTAGATTAGTTATGTGTTAGTCCTTAGTTAATAAAACTCTTGCGCACAAATTTTTGATTGAGTTTTGATTCCGATTCTGCCTTGTAAAATTAATGTCCCTTTACGATTTACGATTGCATCAATGAGCCCTGGCCGCCCATGACCCTGTCATCAGTTCACCACTGTTCCTTCCTTGGACCACTTTTGATAGATACTGACCACTGCAGACTGGCAACACCCCACAAGAGCTGCCGTTTTGGAGATGTTCTCACCCAGTCATCTAACCATCACAATTTGTTCCGAACAATTTCCCTGCTTCTAACACATCAACTTCGTTGCCTAATATATCCCACCCACTAACAGGTGCCTTGTTATTTATTTCACCCGTCAGTGGTCACAACGTTATGCCTGATCGACGTATACTACTAATAGACACTCACGCAGGCACAGAAGCACGTGTTAGTTTGCAATCGGCTGTAGTTTGTGCGGTGTGTTCAAGCGCAACTTTTTGATCCATATTCTACTGATGCCGACACCGTCAGCTTTTGTCGCCACTGGTCCTTTGAAGTCAGCTTGGTGTGTCCCGGCCTTAATGGTTTAAATAAAGAGCGGGGAGAGAGCAGCTGAAACACGACTGAACAAAATGTATGTCTATAGTTGCATCAAAAGCACATCCTATGTGAGGTGTGACATCCAGAAAATGGACAAAATCTAAATCAAATATACCTTAAGAGGTAACTGATGGAAAATGACCCATAACTGAAGGTATTTTTCCAAATAACATCAGTGAAAAATAATACTATGCACTATAAAGCCATGTCTGTTTAGTTGGAAAAGCAGCAAGCAAAATCCTTTTCCTCCATGACGTCAATTTAATATAGGTTTGTTTCTTCAGGAAGTAATCCTCGTAGGAAATGACTAAGCTAATGAGCCCTTACCTAATGCAGTTCCTACCTAAATGAAATGACTGGCAGCCTAACATATAGTACCTCCTAAATCCTCACTCTGACTAATCCAAAAAAATAGGTCGTCATGGTCCAGTTTTGGAAGCAGGATGCAGTAAAATATGGAGGAAGGATAGAGAGAGGCAGAGGCAGAGGGAGACAGAGAACGATACAGCTAGCCTGAAGTGTGAGTGTGTGTGTGGGAGATTCTGACCTAAAGCACTGCATATTGCACAGCAGAGATAAGAGCATTAACAGCAGAAACAAAAAACAGAGAGGCTAAAATATAAAACATTTCGCATTATGAAAACAGCATATTAGTGAAGGAAATGTGGTGTCAAGTTTCAGAAACCGGGCAAGAACATACTACACATTTTACAGCATTTATTATTCTAGGGGTACTATGTATTAATTATATATTATTCATGTTGTTAATTTATGTTCATAACACATAGTTAACTTATGCAACGTGAACATATTAGTACATTATTATAAACATATTGACCCATATTGGCTGACTAGTGGAAGATTCGACTGCATGTACTGCAACTGACGTTAAATGGAGCAAAAGACAGAACAAGAGTGCTGAAAAGTAATACGGAGATCGAAAACTTGTAACCATAGCAACGGAGACAACCCTTTCTCCAGAAGGGTGAGTCACCCGCAGGCAAAGAGAAAAGAGGTTAAAGGGGCTTGCTTGAGGAGAATCCTTGTTATTGTTTTTTGCTGTTTTTTCTTCTTATCTCAATAACATTATAGAGCCAAAGAGAGAGCTGCATTAATTCATAATATTTGTGACACACAGCTAATCAAACAATGACATGTCAGTCAGGCTTAAGGCTGTCAATCACACCGGCTTGGGTACAGAAAGAAGCCATCCTATTTAAAGCCGATTGTGTCTTGTAAGTGTACACACACATGCTGCTTACTGCAAACTACACAAAATGCATTATTAATTTACATTTTTACTCAAAATGTGTGTGCTATCTATATATGCAATGAGGCATTTGATTAGTTGAAATGGTGAACACTAATGCTTTCAGTCAATTCATAATTATGGACTAAACACACATGGATAAAAAACAGCAAAACATCAATTTCAATTTCATGGAGTCTTTAAAAAATGCAGCTGATAGTATTTCCTCATTTGTCATCAGCAGAAAAGGATGGTCAAGTCGGCTATATTATATCATGCAGTGTTTTCTATATCAGGGTTATTATATAAAATACTAAATACTAAATAAAATAAAACATTTGCATCAACTAAAAATATATAAAATGAATTACTTAAAAATAAAAAATAAACACTTGAATGAACTAAAAATATATCAAAAAAATTGCTTAAGAATAAAAAAATAAACATTTGCATTAACTAAAAATGTCTCAAATAAATTGCTTAAAAATAAAACAAAATAAACACTTGCATTGACTACAAATATATAAAATAAATTGCTTAAAAAATAAAATAAACACTTGCACTAATTAAAAATATCTAAAATAAATAGCTAAAAATAAAATAAAATATTAAAATAACAAAAAAATGCACGAGCTAAAGATATACAAAATAATTTGCTTAAAATAAAATAAATTAAAATAACACTTGCATGAACTAAAATATAACAAATAAGTTTCTTAAATAAAATAAACACTTGCATTAACTAAAAATATATATGAAATAAATTGCTTAAAATAAAATAAAATTTTCATTAACTAAAAATATATAAAATAAATTGCTTAAAATAAACACTTGCATGAACTAAAATATATATATATAATAAATTGTTAAAAATAAAATAATAAAATAAATTTAAAAACCCTTGCACTAAAAATATACAAAAATTGCTTTTAACTAAAATATCTAAAATAAATTACTTAAAATAAAATGAAATAAACACTTGAATTTACTAAAAAGATAAAGTTAAAAATAAAGTTCTTAAAATAAATAAAAAGAAAAAAGAAAAATCACTTGCATTAACTAAAAATATACAAAATATATTGCTTAAAATAATATAACACTTGCATTAACTAAAATATATATAAAACAAATTGCTTAAAAATAAAATTAACACCTGGATTAACTAAACATGTATATCAAATAAAAGGTTTAAAATAAAATAAAATAAAATAAAATAAAATAAAATAAAATAAAATAAAATAAAATAAAATAAAATAAAATAAACACTTGCATTAACTAAACATATCTCAAATAAATTGTTAAAAATAAAATTAAAATATTAAAATAACAAAAAACTTGCATTAACTAAAAATATACAAAATAATTTGCTTAAAATATTTTTTTTCTAAATTTCATAATTAAAAAGAAAATGGAAAATATAAAAATAAAAACTAATTTAAAATATTAATAAAAACTAAACTAATGCCAGTATAAGAGAACTGCTGTGTAGTGCAAGTGTAATATATGCATATTGCAGTATTTACAGTACACTGCAAAAATAATGAACGCCATATAGTAGAATGCTAATAGTACAAACATCTCTACACCATCTCACATGTGTCTTCTCAAAGATAAATAGTATGTGCTCTTTCAGTAGACAGAGAGCTCGTACATCACACAGGAAAAAAGGCTGTGGTACAGTGAATTTAGAGTGTAATGTAAAAGGTCCATTTTAAAAAGAGGTAAGGCCATGGCCACTATTAAGGGATCTTCAGAGTCACAAATGGAAAACGTGTGAGTAAGAGAGGATCACGTCTTCATGCAGTTAATTAAGTCTTTATGTTATCTCTGCCGTACGAGAGCTCTGCACACTGACTTGCATACTTTAATGCAAATGAGGCCTACTTTTAGAAATATTCATTCATACAGTACCAAGCAGTGGTTCTCACACACACACACACACACATATAAACACGTTAAAGCTGTTGTGAGTACTATCAAACAGAATGCTTCAAAGCGCAATGGCACAGTTCACACGTAGATGCTCAAACACTTTCCCCCACAACAGACACAAAGCAGGAGATGATGTAGCTCTAATAAATATTGTAAATACTGTATACGAACACAAATATCTAAAAAAATAACATTGTAAGGGGCCGTTAACAAAGAACAAGCTTTTTCATTCCACTATGTTGCTTTTCTATTGTTTTTAAAACAGAGGGTTTGTCTGAAGCTTAGTACTTACACGACCGTCATAGTGACAACAGCCAATCACATTATTTTTCTTGTGTTGCATGAATGGGATTGGCTAGTGTCTGAGCTAGAGTATTTGCATAAGTGGCTGATACAACTCCAGTGACGCAACACAGCGGACCCACAATTCAGTTCAGCAACGCTTGATGTCACTCCATTCAAAGTAAAAGAGAGGCGTTGATGGCGACGCCCCTGATGTACCATCAGACAGACGTGTTTAACTGTTGCGCTCACACTGTAAAAAACTATTTGTTGAGGCAACTTAAAATAACTTATTACCCCGCTGTCTTAAAATTTTAAGTTCAGTGAACTCAAAAAAAAGTTTTGTCAACTTGAAATGTTAAGTTTCACTAAGTGACAAATTAGATATTTGAGTTGAGTAAGGCAGCAGGATAACAAATTATTTTAAGCTGACTCAACAAATTGTATTTTTTTTTTTGTTTGTTTGGTTTTGTTTTACAGTGCTTTACAATCTTTTATAGTATCTTGTGACTGACATAATATCCTAAAAAAGTGGAACTTCTACTCCACTAACCTACGTCTCGTGTTTTTAAATCTCACTGGCTGTTTTTTTCTAGTGATCTTGGACATCATACTGACACCTACTGGTGTGAATGCATGGAGGTTTAATTAATAAAGGGAACCCTGCTGAAAAAAGGGCCTAGGCTGGTTGGCTGGTTTTAGCTGGTCTTAACCGGTCATAGCTGATCAGCAGGCTGGTTTCAGAGGGGTTTTAGCCAATTCCAGGCTGGTCTTAGCTGGTCAGGCTAAAACCAGCCAGGCTGGGAGACCAGCTAAAACCAGCGACTTCCAGCTTAAACCAGCCAACCAGCCAACCAGCCTAGGGTTTTTTTTTTTGCAGGAAACCCTTGGTATTTAGACTTATATGGCTTGATATAATGTAAATGATGTCTCTTACTGAAATATGTAGTAGAAAACCATGAAAGATTTATGTTATTTAAAAAAATTCACATTGTTTTATACATATTTTGGACTAAAGGGGGACCCATTATTACAATGACGTGAAATGGTTACACTTGGTGAGCTACTGACGCTACCCGTTGCTATTTTTAACACAGCTGGAAAATAAAATACTGATACAATGACCACAGCTACTGAAAAAGTGTACAGGTGGCTACAGATGTAAGCATAGGCTTAAACGAAATGCCGTACCATCGATTTTTCCTCACAAGGAGTCTAAATGCCTCCGGATATCAAGTGAATCTGTGCTGAGAAACTCCTTCAGTGGCTGCAATATCATGACAAGCGTCGGCACGTTTACATCCTAGCATCCTAGCGTTTACATCCTAGCTCTTTCAGTAGCTGTGGTCTACTATAAGCCTCAAAGGCATCAGGGCTAAAGATGAGAGAACAAAGATGTGGCTCTATAGGAAGTTTTATTCGTCCAGAGGCATCTTCCCATTCTTTTCTCCTTTTCTTATCGCTAGGAATGTAGTGACGACTTGTATCACATCTCTTGTTGACCTTCAAATGAAAATTACAACCAGAAGCTGCACAATGTGGCAT
>JAHKKF010507626.1:0-11336 GCA_019740295.1 Labeo calbasu
AACTTTGAACAATAGTGTATATTGTTACAAAAGATATCGATTTTAAATAAATGCTGTTTCTTTTTTTTACATTATATTCATCAAAGAATCCTGAAAAAAGCAGCACTAGTGTTTCCAACAATTGATAATAAATCAGCATATTATTATTATAATATTATGATTTCCAAAGGATCATATGACACTGAAGACTGGAATAATGATACTGAAAATTAGAAAACACTATTTTAAATTGCAATAATGTTTTTACAATATTACAGTTTTTCTGTATTTTTAAACAAATAAACAGAGCTTTGATGAGCTTGAGAGCTTTTTTTTTTTTTTTGGCTGTATGGGATACAACTGCATCTACACCAAGTAAGGATAAATAAAAGAGTTTCCATATAGCCTGGCTCTGAAAGCATTGCCCTCCAAATAGCTCTAAATCTCCAAAGCTACCTCATGACTGAAGCGTCACATTTATTTATTCAGTGTAATGCGAAGAAAATCACCAAAACCGCATTCACATATTAGTCTTCTGACAGCTTTAGTGCTACTTCATTATCTCATTTGTTCTCAATCAACAGGAGCACGTTGTGACTCCCTAAAAGCCTGCACGGGTCATTGCTATTTTATTGGGTCCATCATTGATCTGCCACTCGAGGACAACCGCAAGATCCTACATCATTAGGCCAATGCATTCTGAAGAGCTTTTGTCACTGATTGGCTCAGATTGTGTTGTTGTCATGGAGATCTGCAGCCCAGGCTGCAGTCTGAAGTGTAACGCGAGTGAAATTCAAATAAAAAAGTATGAATATAAAAAGAAAGTAATGTCCCGGTTCAATAGCGTCATTTTCTTCTCAGCACAACTGCAATAAGAATATAAATCCAGTCACCAAAAGAGCAAAAAGGCCAAATTCTGTGACTAACATCTGTTCTGTTTGGTTTTTCATCCACTTACTTTAAATTAAATATAAACAGATGCAACTAATTAGAATTCAGGACATGAAATCAAATGCTAATCTGTAGCTGATAGTTTTCAAGCAATTAATTGTGTGTGCATATACTTGTGTCAAATTCACCAATCAACAGTTCGTATCATGAGCGTCTCAAACAATGACCCTTTGGCATCTGCCTTGTAATTATAAGGCAACAAGCTTGTCTTGGTCCAATTTGTCGAGTGATTAAAACTTCTAGGAATTTCTTTTGTTTTACCAATGGTTTATAAATAGTCTAAAGACAGGTATTAGTCTAATGAGAGTCTAGTCTCGAGGAAGAGACGCGTGATTGGAGCTGATTAGCTTCACCGAACAAAGGATCAGGAGGGCTCCTGCCGCTGCGTATGCAGCTTAAAAAGGTCCTGCGATTCTTTAAAGCTTCTTTTTGTGCTCTCGGAGACTGTTTCACTTTCATTAAGATTAAAATACATATTGAATACTTGAGTAAAATAAGAGATTTATTCTGCACATGCTAATGGAAACACTGCACTGGATCCTTAATTAACAGAATGGATAGTGGTTACAGCACTCACTTCCGTCTAGCTGAATTGCCATGGTAACCTCATGCTCCCTGGCTTTGACAGTAAGTGTTTGAATGTACCTGTCAATCATGAGAAGGCAAACCTTGCTTAACTTTTACACATAAATGTAAAATATTGGTACAGTGTGTTTGTACCAAGCGGCAACTTTCCGGTCTCTCTCTTGAATCCGACATGGAAGTGAATTAAACTGCAATTCGCTGACTGGCCACTAGAGTCTAAGAAAGGGAGTCAATTCCATAGCCCAACTTTAGAGCAGAAAAAATGCGTACAGCCTCATACAAAAGTGGTTTTGGTCTATATAGCTAATTTTGCCCTTCATGACAACCGTGAGGGGTGAATTTTTTTAGAACTCACCCATTTAAAGTTCTGCATCATTAAGGGCGTGGCCACTTGAGTGACAGGTGGGTTGCCACTGCTACGTCGAGCTCCTCCCACATCCCGCCTCTTTTCCCATTTTTGATTATCCGGAGTGGGGGAAGTTAATGTCTGATAAAAGACCTTCTGAAAACTCTGAAAGCATTTAGACTTTATATAACTGATCGTTTAATGTAATTGTCTATTTTTGTCAGTGGATTCATTGTTTAACAAATCAAAAAACTATTTTTAATTATTTTATTCTTTTTTTCAATATAATAATAAAATAAGCAAAATATATATAAAAATATATGTAAATGTTTCTGTTAATATTGCTGTTACTCTGTTATGTTCTCACATACAGATATGGAAACTCTAAAAGTTTATACACCTGGGACAATATCACTAGGGCGCCTTTTGGTGTCCTGTACATAAATAATTTGCCATGATAGCATAAAAATGACTATGAAAGGGTGTGTTATATTAGAATAAGTGTTTATAATCATAACAAAAGCATTACTTGGCTATTTAGACACATTTTCTACATTGTTTTTTTTTTTGCTTTGTGTAAGAGGATGTGTTATTTTGCTATGTCCCATGCACTGCTCATTAAATTTGAATGAGAGTGGAATATACGGAAATCATAAATTACTATTACTGTTTTGTTAAATAAGAGATTACTCAATTTGAGTGTACTGATCATTTGGTAATAAAACAATAAAAAGAAGAGTTTGCTCATGTCCCTTGAATGGTTGTCCACCCTGTCATATTGAGGAATCTGCCCCTTTAAGAAAAGGCCATCCCCTTCAGTGACATCAGGACAACAGATTTTTTGTGTCTTCAGTGGAGGGAATTTCAACTGCTGAGGTGAGTAAGTTGATTTTTCAACTGACAAATTTCCTGAGTTTGCTTTCTTGCTTTCCCAAAGCTTAACATGTCCACCCTGTCGGCATAAAGCATGGCAGAAGTGATTAGAATACAGTTTTTTTTTAAATATGTAAGTTTAAATATACCAAATTCTCTTCAACAACCAGACTAACTATTTAGCTAGTCACGGTTTGTTGTAAGCTATAACGTTAACTGAAGGTCAAAATGTCCACCCTGTCGGACACTTAGAATTGATAGGGTGGACATACACATGACAGGGTTGACATAACATTTAATTTGTAGTTAATATTGGGGGTATATCAATGTGATTAAGAATTTAAATTGTATTATTTGTTATTATATTATTTTTATTATTATTATTTTGTCATGCTTTGTATGTTCTGCTTTATGTGTCCACCCCGTCATGTGCTGGTCCACCCTGCCTTATAATAATTCAATCATATATAATCCAGAATGTTCAATAGCTAGGTGTGGAGGCAATAACATGCATCCAAATATCACAGTTTTCTCCAAATACAAAAAAATACATGTGTGAGTTCCTTTAAAAACACATGGTTTACATAAAATCTTTTATGTATTTATAATTTGAAAGCAAACAAATAACCCTGTTTAGGAAAAGAACATCACACCTTTTTAGAAAATATAATTTTCATCTTAATATTGCAATGAAAATGTATTTAACAGTAATATGTCCATGACAGGGTGGACATATCTTATGGTTTATGCTTCGAATAATGGCCCATAATTATCTAAAAAAAAAAATGTGTGGGAGCTCAGATAATATGTTTTTAAAGTACTTGAGTGTCTACTATTATGACATGACAAACTGAATAGGAAATTAAGTATTGTGAGGGTTGAAAGGCACTCTGTGGTGATACTGACCCACCTACAGTTTATAGTTTGTTTTTCTACTTCAATTTTTTTTTCCCAGTGGAATTCCTACATAGCTGTAGTCTTCTAGTTTCACTCACCAACCTCTTTGTACTTTCATATCAAAATAATATAAACTCAAATCTGTATGTATAGTAGAGAACACAATTAGAGAACAACCTATAATTTCCTGAATTTCAAGGTCTATTTAAAGTTATTCTATAAGGAGTAGAGGGGCAGTTTTTAAAATATATTTCATAAATTAATTGTATTCTGAAGCACAGTATAAAAACTTAAATGAGATATTTGAAAAAGAACTCTGTTAAAAAATAAGTATTTCTATTATTACTATGTTTTTACATACAGTGTACAATCATATGAAGTCTGATAATAGGCATTCTGGAAACTCTGAAAGCATACAGACTTTATACACCTAATCCTTTAATGTTATTAAAAAGGAATATGATTTAAGGTGAGGAGTGAAAGGAAAACTAAGGCACCATTAGCATACTGTGAGTCCTGTGGAATTAAACTAATTAAGTTGTGGTGGTGAGCCGGTCCTCGGGAGAGATTACTTTTTTTCTTTTTTATATATAAATTACTCACTTTACTTTTCCTGGGAAGCCTGCAATGTAATTATTCTGTACCCAGCAGGTTAACCCGACGCTGCTTTTTAGGAGAATTTCAAACACATTTTAGGGTTTTTTTGCAACCCTCTGACTGTCTGCTGACATTTCCTCATGACATTTACCCACTGCCTGTAAACCTGCTCAGCAGGAGGACATTCAGCACCCGCGTTTACTTTTTGGACTCGGGGTGAGTGTGAGTTGGATGAAGGTGATTGGCACTGTCGTCAGCTCGATTTAGAGAGCTGAGCTGGCCTTGATGAGTGTGTGAGTAGGCCGGTTCATGTACTCTGACTTCTTTCACACCCGTGTGGGTGTCACACCTGCGTACCAAACTCTCGAGTGAAACATTACTGATTGCTGATTTTTTTTTTCTTCTCTCTGACGTGCAGAGCAACTGTCACCTCAGCGCAGGAGCGAGAATGAATCCTCTCTAACTGTCCTGTAATCAAACTCTTGGAGCTCCCGCTGTTGTTCTTGATTTTATAATTGGGTGATTTGATTGTAATCGGCTACTATTTATACTTTTAATTAGGAATTTTGAAAAGAGTTTGACCCCACATTGTTTGTGTTACGGACATAATTGATACCTCAAATCATGTGGTTTTTTGGGAAAAGATGTATTATTACATTTCTAAGCAGTTCTACTCAGGTTTTTTTGTTGCCAGACAACAAAACAGGTGAAAATATTGAACTAAAAACACTCTGAACAATTCTTAAAAGAAAAGTTCATCCAAAAATAAAATGAGAACTACCAACATTGTAAGACTCGAAATTATCCACACTACAGGAACTTGCACAAAACAGATGGCAGGCAACAAAACAAGCTTTCTAATCTGAAGAGAGAAAAAAACCCAAATTGCTCAACTGTCCCTTCATCCATGCTTAAGTCCCCCTTTTTCCCTGCTGGGCGTATGGCCCGGGTCACTGAAAGTATGGGATGTCTAGAATAATCAAATATTTAAATTAATACATAACTAATATTTGTAATCAGGTTTTAATTAGAAATACAGCCTAAACTTAATGATCACTTGAAATTGGAGTCAGATTAAACACAGAGCTAGGGTATACTGAAACTGAAACTAAATCCTGATAAATTATAAGTAAAAGACCTGCATTCTACCTTCGCCCACCCACTGGATTCTGTCGTTGGGCCAATTGGGTGGACCTTACAAATTGAAATAAAAAAATTAAATTTGCTGAAAATTACTCACCCTCAGGCCGTCCAAGATATACAGTGTTTTGCAAAAGTATTCAAACCCCTTCACTCATTTTTTTTTTTCTCCACGTTTAGTTATGTTAGGATGTTAAACTGCTTTAAATTACTTTTTTCCTACATTAATTTACACTCCATACTCCATAATGGCAAAGCAAAAAACATCTTCCCAAATTTATTAAAAATGAAAGACTTAAATTCCATTGCATAAGTATTCATATTCATATTCATCTGGGACAGCTGAAATTTAGCTCAGGAGCATTCCTATTGCTTGTTGATGTTACTAAACTTGGAGTAAAGTTAACCTGTTGCGAATTCAATTATGATTTGGAAAGGCACACGTCTTAATAAAAGGTCTAATAGCTGAAAATGCATATCAGAGCAAAAGCCAAGCCCTGAGGTTAAAAACAAAGGAAGAAGTTTAAAACAACCAAGACTCTTCCTAGAGTTGGCCTCCTGGCCAAACTGAGTAATTGATGGAGAAGGACTTTGGCTAGAGTGGTGACAAAGAAGCTGATGCTCATTCTAGTTAAGCTCATATATGCAGATGGGAGAAACTTACAGAAGGACAAACATCACTGCAACCTATCTGGGCTTTATGGTGGTGTGGCAAGACTCAACTCTCTCCTTAGAGAAGTAAAATGAAAACACTTGGAATTTGAAAAAAAAAAAAAACCCTCAGTCTGTCAGAAACAAAATTCTCTTGTCTGATGAACCACAATTCCAAGCATCATGTTTGAAGGAAACCAGGCACTGCTCATCACCTGGAGAGAACCACTCCAGAAGTAACAAGTGCAGGTAGCAGCCTCATGCTGGGGGGCTGTGTTTCAGTGGCAAGGACTTAGGGACTCGTCAGCGTAGAAAAAAAGCTCAGTGCACCAAAATACAGTATAGAGATAGCCTTAATAAAAACCCAGTTCAGAGTATTCAGAACCTCAGACTGTGCAGAAGCTTCACCTTTCAACAGGGCAATAACCTTAAGCACACAGCAAGAGTGGCTTATACACAACTCTGTGAATGTCCTTGAGCGGTCCAGCCAGAGCCTGGATTTGAACCCAATCAAACATTTTTGGAGAAACCTGAAAATGTCTGCCAGACCCCATCCAACCTGACAGAGCTTGAGAGGTGAAGAGGTGAGGACAAGAATAGCAGATACTTGCCAAATGTTGATGTGCAAATCTTGCTGCATCATACTCAAAAAGACTTAAGGCTGTAAAGGTGCTTCAGCTTAGTACTGAGTTAAGGGTATGAATACTTATGCAATGTACTTATTTCAGTTTTTTTCAGTTTTTTTATGGTGCATGGAGTGTAGATTGATGTGGAAAAAAATAATCCAAAGCAGTTTAACATAGGGCAGCAACATAACAAAACGTTAAAAAAAAAAAAAAAAACCCAAGGGGTATGAATACTTTCGCAAGGCACTGTAGAACAGTTTGTCCAAAACAGATTTGTAGCAATTTAGCATGACATCACTTGCTCACCAATGGATCCTTTGCAGTGAATGCGCGCTGTCAGAACGAAAGTTCTAACAACTGAGAACAATAAGATAATAATCCATAAGTAATCCATACGACTCCAGTCCAACAATGAGTGTTTTGTGAAACAAAAACCTCGCGTTTGCAGAAACAAATCCTATATTAAGGTGTTTTAACTTTAAATCTGTTTTGAACTGTTTTCACTTATCTTGCTTAATCTGTGCATATTTCTCTCCTGCTTCAGACAACTTTTTCACTGTTAATTGGTGGACTGCAGTTGTATGAATTGCTTTTGGATTATTGTGATGTAACCCTTATTCTGATTGCACCCATTCACTGCAGATGATCTTTTTTGTACTATTGGACTTTTTGCGCCTTTTGCATCTTTTTGCATCAGTTTTGTTGAGCACTGGTTTGTCCTCAACAATCACGAATATAATGGAAAATATATTCGTGATTGTTTTTCATTTTTTCCTCTCAATGCTCAGTGTGGTATTTCAGCTCACTGTTGCGGTTTGTAGATGACAGATCCTCTACCCAGAACCCCTCTGTAGGCAAAGCTTGCTCTGGATGGGTGATTTCACAGTCTTTGACCAGTTCCCATGGCAACATCTCAAGTGAAAACATTGAAAAATGTAACTTTTTTTGATCCTCTGTGGATCCGTGTCCTACCTTCCTTTGATCTGCTGTCACACTGATGTACAGTGCATCATAAAAAAATGGAACCCCACTAAGAAAATCATAGTTTATATTTCTAGCTTTGATATCAATCTAAGCACCTTTCAGTGACAGAAAGAGTGCAGAGTTTCTCAACAGGGTTTGCATCAGGATCCAGGTTTTACATTTTGATGACCTCGTTATTTTAATTGTGCAAAAGTAAACAAAAAAATGCCCTGAGAATCTAACAACATGCGCTGAACAGGAATATCCCAATTTTACATGGTTTTGCTTAAGATTTTTAAGGAATATAGGATCATGCATCCTGTGCATTTTGGCATCTACCATAGATTTAACCAAGGGACAGTTAAACTGGCAAAAAATACTCTGAAAAAGCATTTTGTTTTTTGAGCCTATTTATTTTGATTTGGAAAGTTTAAGTTAGATTGTTTTTCTCTGCTGTCCATAACCCAGTCAGACCTGTGACCCACTTCTTGGTCACGACATACCAGTCGAGAAGCACCGCTGGTGTAACCTAGCTGAGGTTTAATTAATGCAGCCAGAGAAGTGCTCTACTTGTAGAGCAAACAGAGCTCGGGCATGTTTCTGGCTCTACTAGAGCTTATATTTACATATTCCTCTAAAATGAACATCTTTTTGAATAATGAATGCAAATGAGATCCAGCCGGCTGAGTATGTTTGGATCAGTGAAGGAATTTTTCTGTCTCTGTGTGTTCTCACAACCTTTCTGTTTTTCACTTTCTCTGAGTGTAAGTATCATGCTCAAATGAGCCACAGCAGTGCTGTCTGAGGCGGGGGAGGGGTAGATTACCCATCTAGCAAATATATAATGAAATACAGGATGCTGTTTTCCTATACATATGTAATGTCATAGAAAGTCTAGTCCACTTTCCAGCTTATTTTAGTCAAGAACGATCTACTCAGTCTGACTTATACACCTCAGTTCATTTTGTTTTTACAGGGGTGGGTTTAACTGATAGCAGCGATGCAAATCTGCATTGATAGCACAATAACATCAAACTGGCATGGAAATGAATCATTCAAATAATCCCTTGTGAGAAAACACTTTTAGCATAGGCCTACTGTTAAAAAGAATAATTATTATGGAATGATATATTTAAAAAGAATACATTTAAGTGCAAACTGAATGTAATGTTTTTAGGCACAGGGTTTTTGACAACTTACAGTAAGTAGGTAGTACATACTTTATGTAATTTCATTATTATTTCAATTGTCTTTAAAAAATGGTGAACTGTACTGCTGAACGTACTCACAAGCATTTATGGTAAACCAAAATATAATTACATGTAATTTCTATCAGAAGCTTGTTTGTCATATTTATATGTAATTTCATAATTATTTCTACTGTCTTTGAAATATGGTAAAATATACCACTAAATATACTGACAACTATGGTAAACCAAAATGTAATTTAAAGACATTACTATTTAAAGAGGTCATCAGATGCCCATTTTCCACAAGTTGATATGACTTTTTAGCGTCTTAATGAAAAAGTCTATAATATACTTTGGTTAAAAATTCTCAATGGTAGTGTAAAACAACACCCTTTTTACCTTGCCAAAATCAGCTCTGCAAAAATCATCCTGTTCTGGTTGAGGCTGCTTTAAATGCCAATGAGCTCTGCTCGCCCCGCCCCCTCTCTTCTCTCTGTGGAGTGACGAGCCTGTTTACTTTAGCTGCATTTAGCCGCTAAACTTGCTAACTAGCATATTATTAGGAAAGGCAATCGCAAAGATTCATTAAAAAAAACCCTTATACTCACTTCTGCTGTAAGTGAAGGTGGATCACGAATGATTTGCACGAACATAGATATATGTAGATCGGGAGGCACATTCCCTCCAGTGTTACCGCTGATCTGAGGTAAGACGCTCATGTCAATCAACTATCGTGGGAGCGGCCTCTGTTGGTGTGATGCCACAACGACAGGTATCTGAGAATGGCTCGATTTGAAAAAGGGAATATTATTTTTAGATTAATTAAAAACCACTGCATGGATTTTTATCATTATGGGGTAAATTTGTACATACACTGCGAACACACATTAATGTTTAAACAACATGTAAAAGTGAACTTAGCATCCGATGACCCCTTTAAACTGCTGTCATGTATTTACATACTTAAAGGGGTCATCAGATGCAAAGTTTACTGAATATTTCACTTGTTGCATTACTGAATGAATCGAACAAATTATTTGAATGAATGATTTAATGACAAATGCATTTTTCAACAGTCATTTGTCGCCAACTAGTGGCGAAACAATGTAATCAACAAACATTATTAGACATAAGTGTTTATATTAGAACTATAAATGTTTGAAAATGTTTTTTAAGCTGTTTCATACCTAAACATGATAACTGCTCTCTCTGTGGCAGTTGGAGTGTGAACACAGATTTGAATGATCCGAATGACTTTAACAGACAGACAAATTGTTGTCTTTCAGAAATAAGACCGCATGGATGTTTGAAAGGAGACTGCAATCTTTTAACAAAGTTTTTTTTTTTATATACTTATTAAGATATTAAAATATGAAATACACTACAGGTAAACATTCAATAGAATCAAGCGCACTTCTTCATCGACTGTAAGAGCGGGCACGGCCATTTGAAATTTTATGGCTCTGGCTTCTGGTCTCACCTGCGTCCAGCTATTTTTAGCAGTACAAAATAGCTTGTTTTGCTAATTGATATTGAAGATTGGTGTGTTTTACCATATTATTTTAATGTATTATCTTAATTATGAGCACACTGGTTTGTAGCGCAAACAGTTTTTCCATTTACTGCATGTTGTTATTCTTCTTGTTATTTTCCTATCAGGGTTCCCAGGTTTTCACAACAAAATCCGCCCAATTGCTACTCAGAACTAGCACAAACCTAGACCAATCGTGTTCATTCACGTTTTTGGTGGGGTACCCCTGGTAACATTCCAGGGAATAAATATCACGTTATTGGTGTCACTTCAACCCGCAGACATGAAAAACAACCTGTGGCAACAGTGTTATAGTAGCCTAATTCCACTGGAAAATCGCAGACTTCGCAACACTGTTCCCTATAGCGGCTAATGAACCAGAAGTCTCGTTCATAGCCTTCTGTGTTGAATAATATAAATATGGTGGATAGACTTTCATTCATGAATATGACAGTGGTATCTAAGCTTCTCAACTTTGGGGATGACGATCCTATGTTGCAACGGATGCAAACGAAAAGTAGCTTAGCATACTAAAACCCTTGCAAGCATTTGCTTGTACAAACTGCATACTGTGTGTCTAAACTATTAAAAATAAAGGTGCTTTAAAAGGTTCTTCACAGCCATGCCATAAAAGAACCATTCATTTAAAGGTTCTCTGAGAACCATCTCTCTTCTTTTTTCTTTTTATAATCTGAAGAACCTTCTTTCGCCACAAAGAACCTTTTGTGAAACAGAAAATTCTTCAGATGTTAAAGGTTTTTATTTAGACAAAAAAGGTTCTGTGGCATCATGCAGCACCTTTATTTTTAAGAGTGTAAGTTATAGTTTACCCAAAAATCTAAATTCCATCATTTACTCGCCCTCATGTCTTTCCACACCTGCATGACTTTCTTCTATGGAAAGTAAAAAATATACACTACCGTTCAAAAGTTTGGGGTCAGTAAGACTTGTAATAGTCTTTAAAGAAGTCTCTTATGCTCATCAGGGCTGCATTTATTTGATTAAAA
>JAHKKF010507630.1:0-22845 GCA_019740295.1 Labeo calbasu
TTAAATTGTTGTCATACTATGAAAATATCATTACAATACATACATTGTTCATCACTGGACATTTAAAAACAACATTAAATAAAAAAATTTAATTGCAATAATTTAACTTACTAATAAATGTGGTGTAATTATTAATGGTAAATATTATATTTAAAACATTAGAAAAATGGCAGCATAAACAAACAAACAAATAAATAAATACTTTTCAAACAAATTAATTCATAAGTTTTTCAGTATAATGGTTTCAAAACTTTTTTCCTTGTTGTGGGATATCTAACTATCAAGAAAATCATATATAAATGAATTTGATTAAAATAGTTTATGCATGACGATTATCAGTCTCTGAAAACAAAACTAATTGGTATTGGTAAAAATGTATCTTTTTTTTACAGCCTAAGTCATTTTTGAGCATAACAATCACTAAAAAACAAAAAAACAAATTGGGTTTGTACTGTAACATAAAATGATACATTTTAAATGCAGTAATTTAATTTACTAATAAATGTGCTATAAATAAATAAATAAATGCTTTTTTCCTTTCAAACAAATGTGCTATAAATAAATAAATAAATAAATAAATAAATGCTTTTTTTTTCAAACAAATGTGCTATAAATAAATAAATAAATAAATAAATAAATAAATACTTTTTTTTCAAACAAATTAATTAATGACAATTTTGCAGTTATTGTTTTTCATTGTAATGGTTTCAAAATTATTTTCACTGTTGCGGGATATCCAACTATCAAGAAAAGCAATTAGGAATTTGATTGAAATAGTTTATGCATGATGATTATCAGTCTCTGAAACACAAAGCCATTGGTATTGGTTAAAAATTTATCTTTTTTTAAAGCCCAAGTCATTTTTGAGCATAACACTCACTAAAAATAATACAAATTAGGTTTGTACTGTAACATAAAATGATACATTTTAAATAATAAATAATTTAATTTACTAATAAATGTGCTATAAATAAATAAATAAATACTTTTTTTTTTTTAATTATGGCAGTTTTGCAGTTATTGTTTTTCAGTGCAATGGTTTCAAAATTATTTTCATTGTTGTGGGATATCTAACTATCAAGAAAAGCAATTATGAATTTGATGGAAATAGTTTATGCATGACGATTATCAGTCTCTGAAACACAAAAATAATTGGTATTGGTAAAAACTCATCTCTTCCCAAAACCCAAAGTTATTTTGCGAGCATAACACTCATGTTGTTATATGACACCCGGCAGATGCGAGTCTTTAGGTGAGGAGTTCTTATAAAATGTTTGCAGAAGTCGTACCAGATGGTGATGTAGTCATAGATGGGCTCTGTGTTGAGCACGGTGAAGTTGATATGGATGCCGTTGCCTGGAGGCACTCGGATGCTCCATATGCAGTCTTTAAGATTGGGGTAGTCAGCCGGGTGGCCCGGAGAGTAGATGGTCCCATTGAGGGCCGTGATATTACCACCGCAAAGTGCTGACAGAGGACAAATAAAATCAAAACACAATCAGCAATTTGTGGAGAATTGCAATGCCTTACATACAGCGGCAACAAGCAATAATGCAGCGGCATAAAACAATTATAAGCTTAAAGTTCACCGCTTAAGTCCTGGATTGTTTTCTTGCAGAAAAGCGTCTATATATGGTTCATATGTGTCCCTGGACGTTTCAGGTTTTCTGTAAATGGGCTCTGTACCTTCACATCGAGGCACAGGATGGTTCCAGTTGCGGCTGATGCCATGCAGGCACGTGAGCGACGCTTCGCCCAGCAGCGTGTATCCCGGCAAGCACTGGAACGAGATGGTCGTCCCCACTCCAAAATCACTGCCAATCACCACACCATTACGAAAGGGCCGTGGATCCGGACACCTCTGCAGTTCATACGCTGAAAAATCAAACAGCAGGAGGTTTTATTCGATGAGAGACCATGAGGAACACCAATGCAGATCAGTGTTGTTACTGTTAACTAAAAGTATTAAAAATAGCTGAAATAATAATAAGTCACCTTTAACTCCACAATTTATTGATTTATTTACTGTATATCACACTGCTGCCACACAGGTCTAATATAAAAATGCAATTTTTCCCAGATGTTTACCTTCACAGACTTAACCTGACTGTTTTTGTAGCTCTTGTGTGTTTTAACATAAACTTGTGAGTATCTGACAGTTTAAGCGCAATAAGACATGAAAGAGTACTTTAATACGGCTTCAAAACACATGATTTCAGCGCGACAGACATGATAATCAAAACCAAACAGATGTTTTTTGAGTGTATCTGAGGTATGAGCTGGAAAGGCGGAGTCCTGTTCTGGAAAAGGGGGCGGGAAGCAGCAGCTTATTTGCATTTAAAGAGACATGCACGAAAACATGCTTCTGCTTCCACTCAAAATAGGCATTTTCAAAATGATACAATATTTTGAATATTTTGAGCTGAAATTTCACAGACACATTCTGGGGACATCTGAGATTTATATTTCATATTGTAAAAAAAGGGGCATGATAGGTCTCCTTTAACTGCAAAATATTGTAAAAAGGCTTCAGGAAAAAAAATTATATGTTAACGTTAAGTTCCGTACTATATACTGTAGAAGGAAAAACTGTAAAAGATCTAACCAGTCATTTCATGTAATTTTACAGTAAAACTGTACAGTTCTTAGAATTGTAAACTGATATTCCCAGAATTCCATGTGGACACTCCACATTCAAAAGTATTTTGTTTAAATAACCATCTTAAGGTTAGTTTGTTATAAGTTATGTACATTTGGGTTTTATGTTACATCTTCTGTTGTGTAATATTATATTAGTATATACTTCAGTTTGTGGGAAAGCTAATTGTGATCTTTGATTCTTCATGTGGCTTTCTCTTTTACCAAATGCATGGTAAAAGAGGTATAATGGTTGTCATTTCTTAAAGGTACAAAACAGATTTTAATAGCAGTGTGTGTTGTTGAATTTACTGAGTTTACATTCAAATTGGTTGTAATTTACAGTTTTACACTGTAAAATGTACAGTTTATTCTGTAAATGCATTTATAGCTGTCAAAATTATTTTGTAAAAACTATGGAATTTTGTTTTATAGTGTAGATGAAATAGAATTGATTAGAATATAATTTATTAGAATAAAATAAAATATTAGACAAACAATTTCAACGTAAACAAAAATGATACTTAATCATAAAGTTGATGTAACAAAATCACTAAAACTGAAATTTAAATAAATGAAAGCTGTAGAGAAATACAAAAAACTGGTAAAAATGACAAAATTACTAAAATTAAAATTAAAAATTAAAACTGAAAAGAAAACATAAATGCTAATTTAATATATTTATACAACCTATAATAGTATAGAAATAATACTAAGGAACATCGTCAATCCAGTTAAAAAAATCTTATGAAAAAATAAAATTATCCAAATGTGCCCATGATGCCTAGTTTACAGAAAAATGTACATTTTATTATGCTTAAAAAGTGATAAAATGTTTAAAAAAATGATAAAAATGTTTTAAAATATTAGATGAAAAACATAAATTAAAAATATGTTGCCTTTGCAACTACAAGTAACTAAAATAAACAAGTTTAAGTACTAAAATGACTAAACCTGAAATAAAAATAAATTAAAGCTATATGAAAACATAAAAAACACCTCAAACACTAATAAAAATGACAAAAGCACATAACAACATCACTAAAACTTTAACTATAATATAAAAATAAACACTAACTCAAAATATTGATGAATATAAGTACATAAATAATACTAAAAATCACACTGATGTAAATCAAAATCACAAATTGTAAATCAAAAGCAACAAAAAGTACTTATAATACCCATTTTACTGAAAATAAAACCTCAAAAACGAATAAAAATGACAAAAGCACATAAAGTCACAAAAATTAAACTAAAATGTAAAAATAAATGCTAATTCAAAATAATGATAAACACTAATAGTAAATAAATAATACTAAAAATCACACTGATGTAAATCAAAATCACAAAATAAAAGCAACTTATAATACTCATATTTTACTGAAAATGTATGTTTGATTATGTGGGAACTTCAAAAGTTTCTTTTACAGCTTAAAGCTGCTTCAGACAAAGTTCTAAAATAGTTTACTAAACTTATTGTCCATGATGTGGAAAATGCGTAGACAATAAATGTGTATTTTATAAGGGTATCATAAAAATAATTTTGGATTTAATATTCAAAGCATAAAGACCATAAAAAGTCCTAATTATTCACCCAAAATGAAATGTCTAAACTTAGCACTCTGACCACACACACACAATAACAAAAAGAGTGCCACAGAAGCAATAAATATTTTGTGACTAATATTAAAAAGCAAGATCCTTGGTGTGCTGTGTCAAAGGAAGCGGTTTCACTGAGGATGAGAGCTTCTATTTTTTACTTCAAAACCCAAAGTCGTTCTCAAGGGACGAGAAACATCTCACTGTTCAGGAATCATGAAGTCAAAATACTGACAGATTCCTGCTGTGTAAACCAGAAAGGCACAAGGGGTGGAATATAAAAATAGATTTGAGAACAGAATACAGTTGCTTCTGAGCTGTTCTTGGGGCATTGACGTGCTGTTGGGGTTTTCTGGGAGGCTGCCAGGTGAAAACGGGATAATCATTTAGCAAAAGCGAACCTTTGCTCATCAGCAAGGCACACAATTTCATGTCTGTGGCACAAATGGAAAGTTGCATATTTTACTGCCTAATATTTATGTGGAAACTGTGATACATTACCATTCAAAATTTTGGGGAAAAAAAAAATCTAAAAGAATAAAATAAATAAAATAAAATAAAAAATACATAATTCAGCAAGAACACATTAAATGGATCAAAAGTGAAAAAAGTAATGTTACAATGTTACAAAGAATAAACCAAATTAATGCTAAAATTTCACGGTTTTCAAAATTTCAAATAAACTTCATTTATTTATATAAATAAATAAATAAATAAATAAATGTATAAATGAATAAACAAGCAAGCAGCAATGTTATAATATTATTAAAATTATATATATATATATATATATATATATATATATAATTTTTTTTTGCTGTAATATATTAAACATTTTAATGTATTCCTTTGATGTTTTTACTGCTTAAACTGTGATACATTACCATTCAAAAATTTGGGGTAAAAATAAAATATAAAATAAAATAAAATAAAATAAAGTAAAAAATACATAATTCAGCAAGCACACATTAAATTGATCAAAAGTGAAAGACTTTTATAATTTTACAAAAGAATAAATGGAATAAATGCTTAACTTTCTATTAATCACATTATGGTTTTTCATTATTAAAAAAATAAATAAGCAGCAACGTTAGTAACATTGGTAATAATAAGTACCATTATTAATTTTTGAGCACTAATAATAATTGACAATAACTGAACGGCAAATCGGCATATTAGAATGATTTCTGAAGGATCACGAGACACTGAAGACTGGAGTAATGATTCTAAAAATTCAGCTTTGATCACAAAAATAAATTAAATGTTAAAACATATTAAAATAGAAAACAGATATCTTAAATTGTAATAATATTTCAGAATATTTTATTAATATTTCAGGGGGAAAATAATAAAAAATTTAAAGCCTTAATTATTCCAAACTTTTGACCGGTATTATGTATTTTTTTATTTTAATATTTTTAGTGCTATTTCTTAATTAGCATGCTGTGCTTTGGCTGTTTGCAGGGTTAAATCCTCTCAGAAAAGCTGGGTCTTTAAATGTATCCTCTTTAAGGCACCACAGCAACATCTGTACACATTCCCAAACCCAGCCTAATTATACAGGGCTTTTCGTTAAGACCAATCAGTCGTTCAGGCAACCCACCAACTAGCCAACTTTGGAAGTGTGTAGTTTTGCATTTGGAGCTGCACTAGCCTGCCTAGAAAGTAGCTGCTGTGGATGTTCCCGAGATCGACTGACTTGCTTTCAAAAAGGGCTTTGACTGAACTCGAAGAGAACAATTGGTTATATTCCCTATCCTGTTATTGTGAGAAGGGATCCAATGGTGTGTGTCCGTATCGACAGGGGAAGTAATGGCGGTGGGCAGGTCTAATCCGTCTTACCCTCGTAGGTGATGTGGAAACCAGGCTTGTTCTGCGAGTAGTCGCTGTGAAAGAAGAAGCTGGTCTCGTGGGTCGTGCTGAAGAAAGATTCTGGAACAACGGGCCCGCTGAACCTATCGATCACTGTGCCCGAGTCCAACGTCCCGCTACGGACTTCAAGGTAGTCGTGCACAGCTTCAGTGGAGAAGTTGAGGAATTGCAGGTGAATCCCTGGATCATAAACAATAGGAGGAGAGATACGGTGCATTTTAACAATGAGATATCTGAAGATAAACTTTAAAGGTTCAAAATAAAGTTTTAATAAAACAAACCATGACTTGCAGCTTTGAGAAACACAATATTCCTGTTATAAATCATTGCTATTCCGTAATTTGTATTACTGATGATCTGCTATTTAAGCTGCTGCTGATTCTTCTGAGCCAAAATTTAGTTAGTATTTCCTCCTACAGTTTCAAAGCTACAACCACCAAATTCGGGTCAGACCTTCGGACTGTTCTGAAGTTAGTTGCTGTATCTTTTCTTACTGATCCGGCTTATGGTTTTCGAAAACCAGACTATCAAAACCACACAAAATCCCATAGACTTTCATTAAGGGGGTGAAAACTTTTGACTTTTAGTGTATTTAAGCTGTCTATTGCTATAGCAAAGCTTAACAACTCCCTATTGAAAAAAACAAAAACAAAACCAGCCTAAGCTGGTTGGCTGCATTGGCTGGTCTTCCAGGCTGGTTTTAAAGTGGTTTTGGATGGTTTTTAGATGGTCAGACTAGTCTGCTAAAAGACCAAGCAAACTTAAATCAGCTACTTTCAGCTTAAACCAACTAACCCTGTTGAAAAAAACCCAGCATATGCTGGTTTCGTAGGTTTTAATGCTGGGATGCTGGTCCTTTGCTGGTTTATGCTGGTCAAGTGTCCTTAAACCAACTAAGGACCAGCAAAGAGCCAACATAAATCAGCATAGGACCAGCATAAACCAGCATCCCAGCATCAAAACCTACCTAACCAGTACATGCTGTTTTTTTGCAACAGGGAAGATTAGCCTAGGCTGGCTTTAGCTGTTGTTTTGTTTGTTTGTTTGTTTTTAGCTGGTTTTAACAGTTTTTGCTAAAATGGTTTTAGCTATGATTTAGCTTTTTTAACTAAATCAACTGGTTTTAGCTGGCTTTTTCCTAAATCAGCTGGTTTTAGATGTTTTGCTAAATGAACTAGTTTTAGCTGTTTTTTGTGATTAAGTCAGCTGGTTTTAACTGGCTTTTTGCCAAATTAGCTGGTTTTAGCGGGTTTTTAGCCGTTTTGTAAAATTAACTAGTTTGAGCTGTTTTTTGTGATTAAATCAGCTGGTTTCAGCTGTTTTTAGCTGGCTTTTTGCTAAATCAGCTAGTTTTAGCTGGGTTTTACTGAATCACCTGGATTTAGCTGGTTTTTAGGTCTGCTAAATTAATGGGTTTTAGCTGTTTTTTTTTTTTTTTTACTAAAGATGGTTTTAGTTGGCTTTTACTGAATCAATTGGTTTTAGCTGGTTGCAGCATGCTAACAACATGCTAATCATGCTAGAAACATGCTAGCAATATTTTAATAACATGCTAATCATGCTAAAAACATGATAGCAACATTCTAATCATGACATGCTAACAACATGGTAACCATGCTAGAAACATGCTAACAACACGTCAACCATGTTAAAACATGCAACATACTGAGATGCTAATTATACTAGTAACATGCTAATCATGCCAACAACATGCTAATTATCCTAAAACATGTTAAAACTTGCTACATACGGGCAACAGTTTAATCATGTTAGAAAAACACAACAGCAACATGTTAAATTGTATTAGCAATGTGCTAAATCATGTTAGCAACACACTATCAACATCTATCCAATATGTCTAAATTTTCAAACTTCAAGTTTTTACAACCATTTCAAACTTTCAGGCTAGGGTTTCTTAAGCCAACTTCAAAGTTAACTTCAACAGTTAAACTTTACTCATCTAGTCAATATAATTTTGTTAATTAGTTATTAATAAACTTGAATATATTTTTATTTTTTAGTTTTCATTTTAATCAAAGTTTTAGTAATTTTGCTTTTTTTTTTATCTTAGTAATTTTGCACTTTTAATCTTTTTTTTTATGTCTGTTTATTTTTTATAAATTTTTATTTCAGTTTCAGTTTTTTATTTTAGTACTTCAGCTTAAACTAAATGAAAATGATGTAATATCACCTAACAGTTTTTAATGTAACATCTATTTTATTTCAAGTAGCAAAAATGTTTTTAATGGTTATGGTTTTAGTTTTAGTTAAACGATGATAGCATCTTTGGTCATTTGGTCTTGGGAGAATTTTTTGAGAAAAATTAATTTGAGAAAAACATCCAAGCAGGAGATTGTACTATTAATCTCATTCTGTCAAGAGACATAAATAACTAAGATAAAAATGACATCTCATTTGGGGAAAAGAAAATAAATGAAACACAAGTTGCCAGATACAAACCAAAGCCAACAGGAAGTTTAACTGTCCAGTTGCAGTCAAGCCCACTGGGGTAATTTCCAGGAAAGCCAGGACTTAGGATGACTCCATTCAGGTCCGACAGGAATCCCCCGCACTCGGCTTAAAAGACAAGAGCAGCCATGCACAGAGTCAGCGAAGACGGCATGTACAGAATACTGTATCTCACACAATTCAACACCGGGAACGGATACACAAAGGAACAATAAGAAATTATCAAACAGATATTCATCAAGTCCAAACTCCATTATGGAATCTAGTGATATGCAAAATGAACTCATTTGCACATATAAGAAACCCTCGTGTTCTTGGTACATATAAATAACAATGCAATGATGTGCAATAAGAAATGCTTTCAAATGCTAATGGAAGAAATGTGCCGCGTTCATTTTGAGGTTCGGAGAAAATGATACATGGGTTATGTTTTCGCATAATGACTTTTTAAATTAACACCACCAGAACTCACTGGGATTGAAAGGCCAATATTGAAGCAAGTAAGACTGACGTATATCCTCTTGATTTCTCTTCGGAGTGTCTGCATATCTCCCTGTGCGCTAGGTTGTGTTTGCATTCTTCTTATTGGCAAACGTGTAATGAATGGCCTCTTGGACTCGCTGTGTACATTTACAGTACTTTAGAACAGCAATTGAAATGTCAATAGAGAACATTGAATCTTCTGTTTACACTGCAGGAGCTCGGATCAATTAAACTTCAAGTGTCGCTCTTCAGCCACGGCCGTGCCAAACGTCACCAGTAGGAGTTGTGTAATATTCAAAATTACATCGAGGTTTACATTTTCATCCAAATTCAGCTCGTGAATTTAAGGAAGAAGACCAGAAATGGAATGAAAATTGAGTAAAAACGATAAATAAATTAAATAAGTTGTATGTAAACATATGAAAACACAAATCATACAGACTATATATTTGCATTAACATTAAATTATTACATTTCTATATATGACATCTCAAATGTGAAACAGCTGCTACAATGAAATCAAATCAGAAGAAAGAGCACAAATTCAGCATTCTAAATTCAACTGAGCTTAACTTTTAAATTCAAATTCAAATTTTGGAATCTAAGGAACTAGACTTAAATTGGAATGAAATTTGAATTAAAAAAACAACAAAGAAATGTAACCATTTAATTATTCAAGGGTTTCCCAAACAACAAAGTAACTTGCTTAACTACCAAAACGTACAAACTTTGTTGCACATTTGTTTGAGCCATGTTTTCCAGAACTGTCTATATTGACCTCAAGCAGGTGGTGTAGTAGGTGATACTTCTGCTAATTAATCAGTTTGGAATCAAATTAGTCTTAGATTATTGCTGTAAATAACAAACATGGCATTTGAGATCTGCCTTGTTATTTTTGTTCTCTGTTATACTGTGGGTTTTCCCTTGGTACTAAAGCAAGTAAACATATACACAATCTTCATAAAGGCGATTTGAGTCACAGCATTAATTAAATTTGTATATGCATGGAATGAAAGTGATTGCAATACATGTTGGCTTGCTTATTTTGTTCAAGTGCATGATCTATTTAAAGTCAATATATCAAAGCAACAAAGAAACTACAATTTTAACCACATGTCAAGAGCTGTAGTTCCAACCACACAAGTTTGCAATGCTGTTTGTGAATGTTTGTAGAAGTGTGCATTCAGAAAACACACCTTAACTATGCCTTTTTATATTTCAGAATATTTGCATTAGTTGACATAAACTGTGAATTTCCATATGTGAACCTGAACCACAAAACTAGTCATAAGGGTCAATTTTTCAAAAGCTGAATAAATGAATATAGTTCGAATATGGTTTGATAGGACAATATTTATTCGAGCTACAACTATTTGATAATCTGGAATCTGAGGGTGCAAAAAAATCTAAATATTAAGAAAAATCGCCTTTAAAGTTGTCCAAATGAAGTTCTTAGCAATCCATATTACTAATCAAAAAGTACGTTTTGATATGTTTATGGCTGGGAATTTACAAAATATCTTCATGGAACATGATCTTTAATTAATATCCTAATGATTTTTGGCATAAAAGAAAAATCAATAATTTTGACACATACATTGTATTGTTGGCTATTGCTACAAATATACCCGTGCTACTTATGACAAAGTCATAAGTATGATGTAGTCCAGGGTCACATATGTGACATTTCTATTTTCCATGGTTGGTTTGAAACAGCTGCTACACTGAAATCAAATAAGATGAAAAGGCACAAATTCAGGACTGTAAATTCAATTGAGTTCTTTCAAAGCCAAATTAAATTTCTAAATTCAAGGAAAGCTGTACATTTATTTAATACAAAGTATACTTAAGATTTACTGATATAAAATTTTAATTCAACTTTATTTGGAGTATTTCTTTACTGCACAATGCACATTTCTTAATATATGCCTAAAATGTGTTTTAATAATAAATAAGTACATAAATATATAAATAAATTTGTAGTATACTCAGGACAAAAAACATGTATTTCAAATACATTTTAGTATTTTAGTTTTTTTCACTAGGGCTAAAATTTGATGAATAAATAAATAAATAGTTCATTCACAGTTCATAATGAATGTCTGAAATTTCAGCTATAGAAATTTGCATTGATATGCAATTATTTTTTTATTTTCTGGATCTGGATCTGGACCTACACTGTAAAAAAACAATTTAAGTCAACTTGTTACCTGGCTGCCTTAAAATTTTAAGTTCAGTCAACTCAGTCAACAAAGTTTATTTAACTTGAAATGTTAAGTTGTATTAAGTGACAACTTGGATATTTGAGTTGATTCAACTTAAAATCTTAAGGCAAAGTTAAACAAACCAAAATTTTACTCAACAAACTCAAATATCTAAGTTAGTATAAGTTAGTATAACTTAATATTTCAAGTTGACTAAACTTATTTGAGTTGACTGAACTTAATTTTAAGGCAGCAGGGTAACAAATTATTGTTAAATTCTGTTTGTTTGTTTTTTTACAGTGTATTTCTTTTCCCAGAATCCAGTGAATTAGCAGTGAAAATATGAATTGTAACTTCTTGGATTATTATTCAATACAGTGAAATTAAAATAATTTACAAGTGGTTTGAAAACACAATTTGAACACAACTGTTAACCTTTCTGTGAAATTTCGTAAATAATTACACCAAAATCTTCACAATTGAGCCAAACATCAATTATTTAATCAACAGATTCAGATTTTTAAAATCATAGTGAAAGCTATCTGTAAAAACTCATTCATCTTTGTTAACATTTGTTAATAAAAATACAACTATTTGGTAGTTCACGTTAGCTCAGCTCCATTAAATAATATTACAGGGCATAGTACTTGTACAGCAATACTAAAGTCACTTTTCGTGTCGGTTTTAATGTTTTAATGGCACTTTTGTTTAAGAAATACCTACATTTGCATTAATCTCCAGACATATCTAGTTTATTAGAAGTAAACTTGCACTGCTCTTTTGCATAGTTGCGCAGGCCACTTAACCTGAGGTCCTGCGGCGTCTGCCGCTGCTATTAGCGGACTGTAAGTCACTTTGGATGAAGAGCATTAGCTAGATGGCCAGTAACTCGTGAGCGATGGTGTTATAGCCGCGAGAAATCATGAGACATGGAAGAAGGGTTTAAGGCTAATAGATTTCAACAAAAGAGAAAATGAAAAAGGAAGATTAGACTGAATAGGACCTCAAAGATCTAGCCCGAAGAAAGCTTTTTCATAGTCCATTTGATTAAATAGAGCTCTAACAGACCACGGCCGATCTCTCCGCGCTCGGTGATGAAACAGCTGCTACATCGAAATCAAATAAGATGAAACGGCACAAACTCCTCAACTAACAGGAACATAAGGTTGTTGCGAGACACTAATTTGAAGAATTGCGATTATGGAGAAGTAAAGCAGTGGTAATGCTCTCATTGAAAAGGCCAAACGAGAAGAAATGAGTGCAAATAAAACATACCCAGACAGAGGGGCGCTGGGTAGTTCCATCTTCTGACAGGCCCCGGCATGCAGGTTATATATGCACTTCCCTGCAACGAGTGGAAATGAAGAAAGATATTGACTTTTCCAAGAAGCTCTCACCAATTCCGAAGGAAGATGAATCACTCATAGGAAATGTATCATTCAACGTGCTCTTCCACGTACGACGTGAGGGCAAAAATAACAAAGCCTTGGCACTGTGAATGAATCTAATAAAGCGCACAGAAGAACAGAAAATCAAACGCAAACTTTAAGGTGCTTTTTCAGCCACTGGCACCTTTGTACTTTGCTTTTTTCCTTTTTTTTTCCTTTCACTAGTTTGTCTCTTAATGTCCAACAGTATACTTGAATCTCAAAAAAACTGTAATTTTTGTTTTCCTACCTGAAATATAATAAACACATGCGGTGGAAATGACATTTTATACACGCTGCAGCTAATTTCATATAGCGTGCATTTAATGCATTCTAAATATATACAATGAAATAATAGTTTCACACATTTTGGATTATTATACCAAATTACAGTGACAGAAACTACACTGTGAACACACTAAGGCTATTTTAACAGCCACTGTTTCATGCATTCTAAATGCACACACAAATAAATTATATTTTCATTTGTTTTGCATAATTTTACAAAAGTACAGCTAGAAAATAACATTTTTAGAACGCTTAGACTAATTTCATAGCTAGCGTTTCATGCATTATACATGCACTCAAGCTAAAAATGTCATTTTGAGCATGCTAAAGCTAATTTCACAGCTACTGTTTTATGCACATAATATTTATATTCACAATTTTACAATTTTAAGATAAAAAGCATAAGTTAGCTTAAATTACAGCTAAAAAGTGACATTTTGAACATGCTAGGGGTCATTTCATAGCTAGTGCCTGCATTCTAAATAAACACAACTAAATATTCATTTTTAACACTTTTTGCACAGTTTTACAAAACTACAGCTTTAAAATGACAATTTGATCATATTAAGGCTAATTTCATAGCTAGCGTTTCATGCATTCTAAATGCACTCAACTAAATCATATTTATTTTCACACTTTTGCATAATTTTACATTAAGCAGCTACAAAAATGACATTTTGAACATGCTAAGGCTAATTTCACAGCTACTATTTCATGCACTTAATATTTATAGTCACGTTTTAGACATTTTAACAAAAGTACAGCTAAAAAGTTGACATTTTGAACATGCTATTTAACATAATAGTTATATTTACACTTTTGAGATATTTTAACAAAATTACAGCTAAAAAAAATTGTGACATTTTGAAGATGCAAAGGCTAATTTTATAGCCAGTGTTTTAAGGCATCTAAATAAACAGAGCTAAATATTTATTTATTTATTACACTTTTTGCACAATTTTACCAAATTACAGCTACAAAAATGTAATTTCGAACATGCTAAGGCAAATTTCATAGCTACTGTTTCATGCATTCTAAATCAGAACGAACTATTTATTTTCAATTTTTTTTGCATAATTTTACTAAAAGCAGCAAAAAAAGACATTTTGAACATGCCAAGGCTAATTTCACAGCTATTGTTTCATGCACTTACTATGTATAGTCACACTTTTTAGATATTTTAACGAAATTACAGCTAAAAAAATGTGACATTTTGAGGATGTGAAAGTTAATTTCATAGCTAGCGTTTCATGCACTCTAAATACACACAACTAAACATCATTTATTTTCACGCTTTTTGCATACTTTTACAAAAAGCAGCTAGAAAAATTACATTTCAAACATGCTAGGGCAAATTTTATAACTACTGTTTCATGCATTCTAAATAAACAACTAAATATTTATTTCCACTTTTTTGGCACAATTTTTACAAAATTACAGCTTCAAAAGTGACATTTCGAAGATGCTAAGGCTAATTTTATAGCTAGCGTTTCATGCACTCTAAATACATAAATATAAATATCATTTATTTTCACACTTTTGCATACATTTACAAAAAGAAGCTAGAAAAATGACATTTTAAACATGCTAAGGCTAATTTCACAGCTACTGTTTCATGCACATAATATTTACATTAACACTTTTAGATATTTTTAAAAAGTTACAGCTAAAAAAAAAAAGTAACATTTCAAACATGCTAGGGCAAATTTCATAACTACTGTTTCATGCATTCTAAATAAACAACTAAATATTTATTTCCACTTTTTTGCATAATTTTACAAAAAGCAGCAACCAAAAAAAAATGACATTTTGAACATGCTAAGGCTAATTTAATAGCTAGTGTTTCATACATTATAAATAAACACAACTAAATATTTTTTGTTAGCCTTCTTGCACAATTTTACAAAATTACAGCCACAAAAACGTAATTTTGAACATGTTAAAGCTAATTTCACAGCTACTGTTTTATGCACATAATATTTATAGTCACACTTTTTAGATATTTTAACAAACAACGCAAGTAAATTTTTTTTTTTTACTTTTTGCACAATTTTGCAAAATTACAGCCACAGAAATGTAATTTTGAACATGTTAAAGCTAATTTCACAGCAACTGTTTTATGCACATAATATTTATAGTCACACTTTTTAGATATTTTAACAAACAATGCAAGTAAAAATTATTTTGTACTTTTTGCACAATTTGACAAAATTACAACTACAAAAATGTCATTTTGAACATGCTAATGCAAATATCATAGCTACTGTTCATGCACTGTAAATAAAATTTATTTTCACATTTTTTGCATAATATCATCGGAACATGCTAAACACATGCACCTTAAAGCACGCAAATAATATCTTCACACTTCTTAGATAATTTTACAAAATTACAAATTGGAAATTACAGAAAACTGTATCACAAATGCACCTTTTTTCAATTTCACACATCACCGGCATCATATTATATCTCAAGCATTTCAATGGCAATGCCATTCATTTTAATATAAAAAAATACAGAAATACTGAATACTGAATTGTTCAGATGATCATAATTTAAAAAATCTCAATTAAGCATTTTGATATTTTTAAGACCAAAAGTCTGTGTCTGGTACAAGAGAAAAAAAAAATCTACACAAAAAAGTAGCAAAAAGACATTTTAACGCACCCCTTAAAAAAGAAAAATGAAAGTTAAACTAAAAACCAACTCCTGGGACATATGAGTGCTCACAACAGAAGAGCACCTTTTGATTGAATGTCACTCTTCTGAAAGATGTTCTCCTGTTTAACGCACTGACAATTACGCAAGCAACAATGGCGAAATGCCAAAATGAGCAGCCAAAAACCTTTTTAGAGTGAGTGCAAATGTCTCTGAGGATTTGAAGCTGAGAGCGCTAAGCTATCACTGCCCTATTATGATATGAAACCACCCACCTTTAGAGTGTATCCTTGTTCGCAGTGGAACGAGACAACATCACCCACGAAGTAGCGGTCGCCCACTTTCACACCATTGCTGGGGGTTTGAGGTTCTGGGCAGGAGTCCAAACCTATTGCTTAGGACACAGGACACTCTCTTCATTTGTCAGAATGAGAACGTTCCCCAACACAAATGGAATTGATCCGTGTTTACACTTCGAGATGCAAAGCAGCCCCGCGAGAGCAATGAGTCATAACAAATGTTGTGTGATTCATGTTGCAGTTCAATGCAATTCATTTGCGGTCGCCTGCGGCAGGGTTTCCCAAACTTTCTTTGTCAGCCGAACCCCTTTGACATAAAATATTTTCTTGAAATACACCCTAAGACTTTAAGTTATTATTTCAATACCTTAAAACCATGTTCACAGGTTTACAGCTCTCAGATGGTTGGTTAATGCTCAAATTACATACAGGAAAACAATTTATATTTATATAAAATTTATATTTATATAAACAGTATTTTTTACAAGTTTAATTGTTTTTTATTATTATTAAAATATTTATTAACAGTCTAGGGCTGTTATAAATAAATAATGATTATTTTTATATATATATTGCAGACACCACATAATGATAATTTGTGATAATACAATTGCTTTTTATATTATTATTTTAGTTCTAATGATAAAAAATTAAGACAGTTTACATTTCAGAACTGTCAGATAAAAACAAAATGCAATTATTATTATTATTATTTAAAATTTTGTGGCAAGCTTTGCAAGTTTATCTCTCACAATTCTTGAAAAGTGAGAGATAAAAAAAATAAAAAAATCTCACAATTCAATTTTTTTCCCCCTCACAACTTGAAATTTGTTGTCAAAATTGCAATAAAAAGTCTGAAAAAAAAATCTGAAAAAAATCTGAATTGTGACATAAAATTCACATTTATCTTTTATTATTATTATAATTTATAATTTTATATTAAGCTTCCAGAATTGTGAGATATAAACTCAGATTTTTGAGGAAAATATCAAATGGTGTTCAGAATTACGAGGTATAAACTTCTGAAAAACTCAAAATTCTGAAAAAAAAAAAAAAAAAAAATCAGAAGAAATGTAAGCTTCCACAGAAAACCGTGCTTTGTGGTCTCACTGCAGAAGTGAACAGTCATCATACCTGTATATTCCAGGTGAAAACCGGCTCCAGAAACGCTCATGTCAGTTTGAAAGGTGAGGAACAGGTTGTTGGACGTGGTGTTCAGCAGGGGTGGAATGGTGGTCCCTAGAGGAATTAACATTAGAAAATCATTTTCGTTTGCATGACAGGCATAACAGCACATTGTTTCTTACAGTTCCCTGCAGTCAATCCTGGTGGGATTGTGACATTCCTTCACTAGGTTTCTACAGATGTCATTCAACTCTGTCACGACTGTCAGCGGCTTTATCGAGTCGCAAGGTCTACAGATGAAGTGGCGTCGCCGCTAAAGTTGGGTCACACCTCGCTGCCGTCCACCTAATCATTGTAAAATTACAGCTGGGCACACAACAAGACAGATCAAACCTATTGCAGTTTTGTGAACCTGCGGTGACCTCCATCAAGCGAAGCGATGCTCTGTAGCCACTCTGGAATCTCGATGATGGGCTATTTGTCGAGCGGCCGTTGACGTTCGGTGCTAAAGAGGTTGTGACGAATAGAGGCAGGCATTATACTTGCAGCCTTAACCACAGGGTGAATTTAGACCGAGGCGGTTCCATATTTCCCGCCGGCGACGCCACACGAATAGCATCCGAGCATATTTTGTCCGCAGCCATTTTACCTTCTTTATGCACGAGGCGTCTCCATCCCATAACTTCCTTTAATCTTTCATTTGTCCTCTGAGCAGATTAAACGTCAAACTGTCAACAATACTTAATGCTTTGTCTGAGAGGGATGGCACCCGCTAAGGTCAGCACATATTTATTTTGCTTTGTGTGGCTGATGCGACGCTCGCGCCCGGTTGAGGGGATACGCTGGCAAATAATTAAAATCTGTCTTTCGCTTCTGAGGGCTCTGCCGATTCGAGTCACCAGTGCTACACTGATGGCCAACTTTTACAAAGAGACAAAAACGTCTGTAAAGCTAAAAAACAAGCATAAAAGCATAAAATAAAATAATAATAATAAATAAATAAAATAAAAAATAAAATAAAATAAAATAAAATAAAATACAAAAGTAAAAATATATATGCTGAAAGTAAAATATACAAGAAAAAACTATGTAAAATGTAAAATAAATAAATAAAATATAAATAAATACCAACCTACCCACCAACGGATTACAAAAAAAGTTTAAAATAAAATAAAATGACGATATGGTAGAAAATAATTACAATCTGCCGTTGACTTATGAGGCCTCTGCTAACAAAGAAAAATATGAAAATATATATATATATATATATATATATTTTTTTTTTTTTTTAAAAAAAGGGAGAAAATGAATGAATGGATGAATACCAACACATTACAAAAAAAGTTGTGATAAAATAAAAATAAATAAATAAATAAATAAAACAAAATAAAATAAAAATGTATAATGGTTGAGAGGATATTGAAGCAAATATTAAAAATCTGTCTTTCACTTGTGAGGGCTCTGCTGATAGTAAAATATACAAAAAAAAAAAAACGATGTAAAATAAAATATAAATGTAAAATAAATAAAATATAAATAAATACCAACCTACCAACAGATTACAAAAAAATTTAAAATGAAATAAAATGAGGATATGGTAGAAAATAATTAAAATCTGTCTTTGACTTATGAGGCCTCTGCTGAAAAAGAAAAATATGAAAATAAAAATAAAAATAAAAATAGAGAAAATGAACGAATGAACGAATGAATACCAACACATTACAAAAAAGTTGTGAATAAAATAAAATAATAAAATAAAATGAAAAAAAGGAGAGAAAAATAATGTAAAATGAATGAATGAATGAATACCAGCACATTACAAAAAAGTTGTAAAACGCTACTCTGATATCATTCTGTCTTCTACTTCTCCTGAGAGCCTCACCAGGGAAAGTCTGACACTTGGAGAGTTCACTCCAGCTGCTTATAAAGCTGTTGATCCATGATATCCCACGACAGCTCAAATATTGATGTGCTTTGGATGACAAAACAAATCTCTAGATGAAAGCCAGGCGGCATGAGGTTACAAAAAATAGTCTTATTTCGCAGATGCGATACATTGACTTCCTTCAGACTGACTAGCTTGTGTTAAAAAAACAGAAATGACACCAGGGATGACTGCGCAACAGTTGTATTTGCAGAACATATTAAAGTCAACATGGTGTGCTTGGGTTATTTGGAAAACAATATCAAATTTAGGGAGAAAAACAGATGGTTTCCATCTTACCCGAATAGCTCCCTAGTCGTGGGGCATTGCTGTCGACACCGTCGTAAAAGTCTAGCGAGTCCCAGTTGTGTTCGGTGGAAAAAGTCACAACTGTGATCTACAAAGTAAAAAAAATACACAAAAATATTATAAAACACTTTGTTGTTGAATCTTTAATCTATTTAAATGTACATTTTAATATTGTAAAATGAGCCGGTTCTGGTCAGGTTGGAGCAATGCTAAATGCAAATAATTATATAATCATGCAATAATTAAATAAATAGTCTTATAAACCTCTCATCACTTTTGTTGTTGACATTAAAGGCTGTGTACTCAATCAAACGGTGAAATCTGTCACTTGGCTATGACTAATGCTGAATCAACATTTGGTCCAGTGTTTGTTCCATGTGTTCAGATGATGAATCACATTTATGCTGTTGTTGTTGTATTTACACAATTTTCCTATTCAGTTTATCATGTTATTAATTTTGCATATTGTTCAGGCTAAGCAGGATAATGATAAACAATCGTGGTACTGTGAGTTGAGAGCCACTAATGTAAATTATTATCAGTCGCTGAAGACCCATATTGGCTGACCATTAAAATAGTTGAATATATTTGACAAATTTTGAAGTTTAAGCATACTGCATTTAAAGTGGTGCTATATGTTATTCAGGGAAAATGCATTAAAGGGATAGTTCACCCAAAAATTAAAATTACATCAATTACTCAGCCTCATGTCGTTCCAAACTCGTAAGACTTTCATTCAAAATTTCTGGGCCTTGAATGTGTCCGTTGCTATAGGGCTGGGCGATATGGCCAAAAATTTGTCATATCAGTCGATATCGATAATTATCACAATAAATGTCAAATTTTATTTCCTTCAAGTTTAAAGGCAGATTTTTGCTACAATGTGAAAGTTGTAAAAACCAGACGGTTATATGTGGCTTTAAAATATAACATTATTACAATACCTTTCTCCCAGCCTGGCACTAAAGGCTCGAAAAAAGGATGTGTTATGATTGGTTAGCGTTGCGATTGACAAACAGCTTAGACGGTGTTTCAGTACTGCCACGCCCTTGTCAAAGCAGTTAGTGCAAGCTAGATTAATAGCGAATCTTATGTTTTAAATATGGATATTTTTCTTACAAAAACACATCGATTCGCTACAGGAGACCCACGGGAGCCGTGTGAGGCACTTATTACTGTATTTTTATGTATGGATGCACTTTATTAGGCTCCGATTGCATTTGTCTGAAAGAAGCTAGTCGTATCAGGACTCTACGCTAAGGATTTTTCTACTGGCCCGGTCGGGCAAGTGGTTCAAATTTTTCCTTTCCCAGTCAAAATTCTCACTGGCCCTGCCACAAAAAAAAAAAAAAAGTTAATATGACATTACAATTTTACATACCAATTAAGTTGTACAATTCTCGATTCTAATTTTGATATCACAGCAAAACCTAACAAATATATAATTCAAACACTGTTTGTTCAAAAATTATTTTATTACAAATGAAAATATTCTTTAGGGAAAAACAGCAGACGGACTGAATGAACACAAATTCAGTCTCTGCCAGCAGGTGGCGCTTATGGATTAATGATACAGCGTTTCCCTGGTTACCACTGTAAACAAAGCAGCGCTGTGCTTAGGAACGCAACTTTAAATGCATTATACAGAGGCAAATGAAAAGAAAACGCCATGTAAACATTTCTTAAAACAGTAATTTCCCCTCAGAGATACATTCATATAAACCCCCGTTTCAATATTTAGATATTATTTCCAATATTCTGCGCATTGTGAGCGTGATCTTGCTCTGCCTGCTACGGTATTTTTTCCTCTTTGCGTTCATCTTCAGCGTCTCTGGCCTCCGTTAACGGATGTTTAAAGAGTTCGTAATATTTCCACGCACATGACATTTTGAAAAATTGCTTGCAGTTCGTGTGCAAGCCCGGAACAGAGATCTGTCGGTGCATCTGCACTCCACTGTACGAATTAAATATAGGTTAATCACTGTTAAAGCTACAAAGTTACTTGTCAAGAGGGGTATTTTAACATACTTTTGTAGGCTATCTTGTCCGTCAGAGAGGCGTCTCTCTGTGATCGCTTGAAATTTTAAATGAACAGGTTTTAAAAACACGTTCAAATGATAAACTTTCCTGATGACGCAGCAGTGGCCCGATCGGACCAGTGACAGATTCGTCAACTGTCCCGAGCGACTTTCACTCTGGCCCCGGGCCATAGGGCACTCTTTATTGTCGAGCCCTGCATATACACCTAGGATGCATGGAGGGTGAGTAAATAATACGCTACAGTAATGTTGAGTCCTATCCTCAGCCTGCGAGATTGCCCATACATGATTTTATTGTGCTAATTTATCTAATTATTTTACATACTTAGTTTTATTGCCCGAAACCAGCTTCAGCATAAAGCTAAAAGCAGCCTAACATTATCAAGGAACATCATCACTGATTAGCCTAGCCTATTCTAGTGCAAGTTTATGCATTTTAAAAAACACCCGATATAAGTGAAGCTATCTACACTGTATGATGAATAAATCTCTTACCACACACTGCACACGACTGTGGCGCGTTATGGCTCTGACGCAGCAACCGGAGTAGATCCCGGCTTCGGCATGTATTTCGGCCCCCTGTACTGCACATGTCTGAGGTGCGTTACAGCTCTGAAGCGGCCACTCTATTCAATGCTTGTGTTTATACCCGCCGCGCTGCGGCTTGTTAAAGCGGCTCCCTGCGCTGCATCGCTAAAGTTAGGCTAATCCCCCACCTCGTCCCTACCCTCCCTCCAACAATTCGAATTTCCATAGGTGGGATTTAATTTAATGATATTCTAATGGACCGCGTTGTGACATCATGTGCAAAACAAACGTTGTAGTCCAAATGAGCCGTTCGTGGTAGTTCTTAAAAAAGAGACTTTTTAAAAACGAAATATCTCCTTTTGGGGTGGACTTTGAGATTTGTAACTTTGTAGATATTTTTATGCCCAAAGATACACACCACACACTGACTAAAATTCAAAAAGTGAAAAAGCATAATAGCACCCCTTTAACAAAATAAATATATTAAAAATAAAAATAATAATTTCTTAGTTTTGCATGTTTTAATGAATAATATTGTTTCAAATCAAGAAACAGGTTTGTGTTACCTGATAATATTAATAATAATAATACAGCATTTTTCTCTTAGAAATACACATTTAATAACAGCTTGAATTCAGATGCAGATGTAGATTTATGTTCATTATCAAAATCAGAAAAAATCTGTAAAAATTGTAACAACCTCATGCAGATTTAAAAGCCTTCTGACTGTATCGTTGCGTACAGTGTTTCTCCTGATTGTCAGCGCTGTTTCATCTGGCTATAAACCGAGTCATTTGCGTTCTTCACTGAATTCAAGCGCTTCACACCGGCGCTGTTTAGTGACCGAGACTCATCAGCGAGTCAACTCTTTTAGTAAGTTCGGCCGCGCCGCCGTTTGAACTTTGGTCCGAGCGGATAAACAGTCCGAGTGGAGCGTTTTAACTAGCGCTCTTTTGTTCCGCCTTTGCCGCAAAAACCATA
>JAHKKF010507635.1:0-10825 GCA_019740295.1 Labeo calbasu
AATGAATGAGTGTCACGTCCCGCTTGTTTACTTTGAACCGGAAGACGCTCCCACTTTTGACGCAAGGCCTCATGGGGCGTAGGAAACTTGTGGATACATTATACATATTATTAGCCCTTATATATTAAACATAAATTTAGTACTTATGCTTGATAGTCTTTCACTGGCAAATTATCCTAAACATATCTGTGTGTAAAGCCAAGCTATATATTTCCATGAGCAAAACAATTATATAAAAGAACAAGCATACATAAATTAAAATCATGCAAATTAATACTAATTATTCTTTTTGTTTGATTGGTATTATTTGAGTTGTGTGTCTGACACATGCTGTTAATTACACTGGCTCTTCAAAAGCCATTTTTTTAACCATTCAGGGTGTGCTGTTATGAGCCGAACCATCATGGATCATTCTCTCTATATATGACTGTCTATGACTGTATGGCTGAATACACCAGTTTTTGTTTTTGTTTTCAACAACATTAATTTAGCATCTACCACAATAAATAATTCAACATAATATTAATTAAAATGATGATTAAAAATATTTCTTGATAATTACTAGTTGCAGTGATTTTGACTTTCAGTGACTTAAATCTTTTGGTTTCATTAAAAGGATAGTTTACCTAAAAATCAAAAAATTGTCTCATTATTTACTCATGTTGTTCCAAAACCGTAAGACCTTCGTTCATCTTCAGAGCACAAATTAAGATATTTTTGATGAAATCCGACATGGATTACGTGGACTATTTTAACGATGTCCTTACTACCTTTCTGGGCCTTGAATGTGTCAATTGCGTTGCTGTCTATGCAGGGTCAGGAAGCTCTCGGATTTCATCAAAAATACCTTAAATTGTATTCTGTAGATGAACAAAGGCCTTACGGGTATAGAATGACATGAGGGTGAGTAATTAATGACAAACTTTTAATTTTTGGGTGAACTGCCTGATTTATTTACTGATCCTTTCTCTTGGTTACACTGTTACTTACTTGTCTTTATAAACGAGTCACTGAAATGTTCTTTTTACCCTTCAAATACCCATTTTACCCTTCATTTTGTCACATATTCAACTTGGATGACAAAATAACCTCTTGTTGCAGTGAACATATGTGTAACACCTTTAAAATGCATCATTTTAAAAATCAAATACTGTGAATGAATATATTTTTCTTGTTCAAAAAGTCTTACAGACATGATACATATATTATAGTTGAAAGGAAAGCAGGCTGCGAGAAAGGAGGACTGGTTGTACTGATTGCATTTACCTTGAGACTTTGTGCCTTTCCCTCTAGTGTCATTTCTATGCAAACATTATCTTAGATAAGTGCACTTGTTCTCTGAGCTTGTATATTTGTGACTTTGATTGCCTACTTGTCATTGTGGATGAATTGCAGGCACAGTGAGGCGACATTGTCATTGGGACTACCGGTTTCATGCCATCCATTTTGCATTTGAAATGAATGTAGGGAGAAGACAAATCGTTTAAAGATTAAACCTTTGAGAATAGAAAAGGTTAGTGTAATAAAGGAAACCTGCTGCCTTCAGATGGGAGGAAGAAAATGGAAGGGAAGGAAAATGAAAGACGAGCAAAAAAATGTTTCTATCAGACGACGGCGATAAGCATTAAGTGTGGCTGATCTGATTGCAGTGAAGAGGTAAGGTGATAAAGTGCCTCCCATTTCTATATTTGGGTTAAAGATTAAATGGAAGGAAATTGAACCTTTTTGTCAAGCACTGTAGAATAGCTTCCTCCACTTATGCTCGGCAAACCGTCTCCTTCACCCCTCCTTCTGTGGATTAATGTGTGTATGCATATCTGTCAGAGAGATCGAGAGGAGAGCAATTTGGTGTGTATTTACGTCTCTGGGCGTGTGTAACTGTCGGCTTCAGCGTGTGTCTGTAGAGGCGTAAAGCTGTTGAGCGTGAGCGTTTGTATGAAACTGCAGTCAGCTTTCATTAGCAAAGACTCGTTGCGCTGGGGAAAGCGTGCGCTATAGAACCAGCGGTAACAGCCACAGCGGCTACTCGCAGACACTCTGTCCCCCGGTTTGTGTCTGGGGGCAGGACCTGCATACTAATGGCCCTGTTTCAGGCTTGATCAATGAGCACAGATCAGACACTGGCTACCAATCTCTCTCAGTGCAGAAAGAGGGAGAGGCTCTAAATACCTTTAAATGTAAGTGCAGTGATGCTACTGATCTAGCATTTCAAAATATTTTATCACACACTTAAAGGATTAGTTCACCTCCAGAATAAAAATTTCCTTACCCCTATATGTCATTGAAGATGTTCATGTCTATCTTTCTTCAGGCGAAAAGAAATGAAGGTTTTTCAGGAAAACATTCCAGGATTTTTCTCCAGATAGTGGACTTCAATGGGGACCAACAGGTGAAGGTCCAAAATGCAGTTTCAATGCAGCTTCAAAGGACTCTACATGATCCCAGCTGAGGAATAAGGTCAAAGAAACGATCAGTCATCAAATGCTAATCTTGCACTAGCCCTAGCTCCATCTCATTTTCTCCTCCAACTTCAAAATTATCTGACATTGTTGTTTTACCTTTTATTGTGTAGGGCGTTTGACTTTCTTTGCATGTTTACTTTGTAAACACTGGGTCGGTATTTCCGCCTACACACGTGACCTTTCCAATGTGACTATGTAATATGGGAAGTTGTGGATGCAGAGCTAGTGCAACATGAGCATTTGTGGTTGAAAAGTATATAAACTTAATTTTTTTTTAGAAAATGACTTATCGTTTTATAACGCTTTTCACAATAGACATTTAACTAAGCAGTTCATTTAAAATTGTATAATACTTAGACAAAAAAAATTGTAAATAGTACATAAACAGAGCTGTTCGCGACTGAGGCTGGTCTTATTTTACTTTATTAAAAGTTGCATAACAACAGATGTCACTAAGACATTCAGGAAAAGATTTACGTACCATAAATATAACAAAGCAGACCTATCACTTTTTCTCCATTTTGTATTGTTTATATTGCCTTAATTAGACTTCAAATGCCTAATCATTGTGGTTTCGAGGTGGTTTCATTCAGTAACTCCAACCAATGAAATGTACCTCACAACCTCACACGCATCCATTTCCACAATAATTAAAGGGTTAGTTCACCCAAAAATGAAAATTAGCCTAATATTTACTCACCCTCCAGGCATCCTAGGTGTACATGAATTCCTTCTTTCAGACGAATCCAATTGGAGTTGTAGCATTCCCAGCTGAACAGATGCACTTTACTCTCGGGAACTGGTGTTTATAAAAGATTTAATTTCCAAAAAACACTGTAAGAGCTGAATAAAACAAACAAACAAACAAACAGTCATTAGTCAATTATGCAAATAATGCCAATTACAAACCTATAGACTAATGAACACACGTTTGCAATCTATTTGGCCTACACAATTAATAGTGTGAAAACAATCACATTCTCAGTGTGCAGGCATAAATGATAACCTTGCCTTACTGTACTGTAGTTAGCTTGAATAATATCAATTATTTCAACACTGACAGTAACAATATTTAATGCAGATAAAACAACTACCAAAACGTTTTAACAACTGACAAAGTTCTTTCAAAGTACTACCTGAATAACTTGATATTATTTTATAAATTACAACAGTCTCCTTTTGGAGTGCAATACGAAATGAGTTAACAATGAATTAATTTTGGTACAACTGACGATCTCAATTTAGAGAGAAAAACATAAAACATATAAAACGACCAAATAAAGACCAATGAATGAAAACAACGAATCTCACACTCTCTGAATAACAACATTAGAAAATGAAATGGTTATCGCCGATATCTGAAATTTGCATATATGCTAACTGCTAAAACGCTCTAACGAGATCCCTAAATAAACACTTCAAAGTTTAACACACATATTGAATTTAAACAGTACCTTGTGCCCTTTGTCAGCCAGAAGCTAAGAGGTAGGGAGAAGCCTTTTAAACATACATTTGCAAACCGTGTACCCAAAAGTTTGTTTCTTCTCCAGTAATGTTAATCAGAATGACGCTTCACTTAGAAAGTTCACCAATTTACAGACACAGCGCTATTCTATGACAACAACGCCCTCTGTGGACGGAGGTAAAGATGACAGTGATTGGGGGAATTAATTGTCATTTACAGGAGTGATATTAAAAATTATCTGGGCACTTCCAAACTTTAGAACAAGGTGGGTGTTTTTCTTTATCAGTCCAAAACAAGTCCAATAAGTGCATCCATCCATAACAACAAGTGCCTCACATGGCTCCGGGGGGTGAATAAAGGCCTCCTGTAGTGAATCAATGCATTTTTGTAAGAAAAATATCCATATTTAAAACACAAGAATCACTTTAATCTAGCTTGGGCCAACTGCTCATACACGGAAGCGCTTCCAGGCGGATTATGTGAGATGTCGGAGTCGCGCCGCTCAGGCGTGACGAACACGGACGCGCTGTGGACTGATAAAGAAAAACACCCACCTTGTTCTAAAGCTTGGAAGTGCCCGGATAATTTTTAATATAACTCCAACTGGATTTGTCTGAAAGAAGGAAGTCATATACACCTAGGATGCCTGGAGGGTGAATAAATATTGGGCTAATTTTCATTTTTGGGTGAACTAACCCTTTAATTATTATGGAAATGGATGCGTGTGAGGTTGTGAGATACATTTCATTGGTTGGAGTTACTGAATGAAATGCACCTTCCACTAAACTATTACGTATATTAAGTCTAATTAAGGCAATAAAACAATACAAAATGGAGAAAAAGTTAAACAAAGCACCGGTAATGAATTAGAAGTTTAAAATGAGGATTTGTAAAGAAAAATGTTGGAGGATTTTGATATAAATCAAGAGGAGACTGCTTTTGGTAAATTAGGAAACTTTGCTTCCTTTACTTTTATAAACAAAAATTGGTTTTGGAGAGTCAGGTGCATGCCGTCGACATATTACGTCATCAGCCCAGAGTAGCTTCCGTGTACGACTATTAGCGCAAGCTAGATTAAAGTGATTATTACGGTTAAGATATGGATATTTTTCGTACAAAAACACATCGATTCACTACAGGAGGCCTTTATTCACCCCATGGAGCTGTGTGGAGCACTTTTTATTATGGATGGATGCACTTTATTGGACTTGATTTGGACTGATGAAGAGAAACACCCGCCCATTGCCTTAACAGAGCTTGGAAATGCCTGAATAATTTTTAATATAACTCCGATTGCATTCGTCTGAAAGAAGGAAGTCATATACACCTAGGATGCCTGGAAGGTGAGTAAATAATGAGCTAATTTTCATTTTTTGAGTGAACTAACCCTTTAACATTCATTTATTTATTTACAAACTATATTTTTTTTGTTAAATTTCTGTTAAAATAAATAAATAGTTCAATGATGTTGCAGTGGAGTTTCATATACTGAGAGATTGACTGTATATTGACATTTGTCTCTTCTGACTGCTGTAATCCATGTTTCTCTATTGTCTTTTGTTGTATTTTCTATTTTTGAAAGTTGTAGAAATTCAATACTGCATGTTTTCTTTTGCTGTTGAAGTGAATGGGAATTCAAAAGTTCCTAAGAAATTTTTGTTATCTTTCACTTTTCAGTCCTTAACATTTGAAAAGGATCCATATTCAACATTTGAAGGCAGGATGTTTTTCTTAAAAAGATTAAAAAAAAAAAAAGTACAGACTTTCCGTGTATGGAAATGGAACAGAGCAAGAACAATTTGTTCACTTAAAATATTTTTTCAAAAACACTGATTCGTTTCACCACTAATGATCACTAACATAATGTAAAATAACTGCTGTTGTGGGTTGGGAGTCTATTGAACTGGAGGAGATGTTTCTGACAGGCACAGCACGCTCCCAGAATTAAAGACAGAATAAAGGAGCAGCGCTGGCTGTCTGAGTCACCGTAGTGCCAGCTTTTGCCTATAACAAATTGAAGCTAATGCAATGAGGACGCAATCTTGTTCGCTCTTGCTGTCTCTCACCTCTCACTCTCCTGCTTTCTCTTAGCTCCCATTTACCACTCACTTTCTGTTTTTATTTGTGTTACCACTCCACCCCCCACATGTTTTTTGCCCAGTCATCATGTCATAAACACAGAGGAACCTCGTCCACATTTTGGCGAAAGCCTCCCGCTGTTCGAACGCTACAATTTTGGCCTGTCTCCATGTCACCTCACTGAGCATATGTGCTAAAGTGTGCTGAAGGCTTCTACCAACAACTCAGAACTTTACTTTTCTTAAAGTGGTACTTCATCCAAAAGTGAAAATTCTGTTAGTATTCATTCACCCTCATTTAGTTCCAAATGTTTTTATTTCTTCTGTGGATCAAACATCATTCAGTATGTTGGATATTTTTTGTTCATTTATTTATTTTTAAATGTTGTGCTCCACAGAAGAAAGAAAATCATTCAGTTCTGAAATAACATGAGTGTGAATAAAGCGAACTATCACTTTAAGAAGTACCTATACTTAACACATGCACTAAAATATTCTTCCTTCTTTGTCCCCTGGTGCTTTACAGGGCAGCTTTTAAGTCAGTGTTGAGCGTCAAGCTTCAAATTAAATTAGATTCTCAATAAATTGCCATTGGCATTATTATCCGTGCAGCGTGCAGGTGAGAAGCTTGTGCAGGAGCTCAAGGACAGCCATTGATGTGTGAGAACAACAGGAAAGGAGGTGCATTCCCCTTCACCACCACCAGGGGCAGTAAAGCATCTCTTTTCCACAAACTTTCAGGTGATGCAGTTGAGACTAGGTGTTGTCACTGTATCACAGAAAGAATTTTAGAAGTAACTGAGATAAAGTATTGCCCAAATACAAACTATTGTGCACAACACACACACACATTATAGGCGCATTGCACGCACCATTAGCACTGAGGATTGTCGGTCCACCGTCACACTGTGACTACGCGCTGAATATTCTGGCACACAAAATCCTCCTCTCTGCTCTCCGAGTGTTTCTTTTTCTGAGAGAGGGACATGTTTGCCTTAGCCTGCTGTATCCCTCATGGCTTATTCATGAGCCGGTGTTGTGCTGGTGGTTAGCTGTGTGGGTTCAGAGCCATCCACGCTCCTGCCACACTAAACAATGGCAGAGATCTCGCCATGTTTATTTATCAGAGTCAGGGTGCCCGGTGCTACGGGTCTCACATCATTTATCTCTGCTATCAGTTCGGTCGCTGTCTGCTGTAATAGGGAGTGCTTGGTCTGTCCTCAGAGAGACAGCTCCACGGCGGACCTTTCAAAGGCACCTTGTGGCAACTTAATGAGCCCCTGGATGTTTCTGCTTTGGTTCTTAATTGGCATGTCCAAGTGGCTTGAGGTTGATGTTGGACCGTCAAGCTGGGACAAAGTTCTGGAGGTTGTGATAGAGCAGTAAGACGACATGACTAGTCCCTGCTGGAGATGTACGTACATTTGGAAACATATACACACACACACAGCAGAAAAGGAGACTGTCATTGCTGGTGTATGGGATAGAACCTGTAATTGACACAGTTTTAAAAAAAAGTATTATAGTATGTTTACATTTGTGTTTCTACAGCAATTTTGCTCCAAATAGAAGCAGCATCAAATCAAAAAAAAAAAAAGGCTCCTGGATCAGCAGCACCACACGCATACGTTGTGGCATTCTTGTGAACGTGTCAGAGAAACGGAAGAGAACAAAGAGTTGAAAAAAGTCGTTATTTTTGTTTTCTTTGTGCACAAATAGTATTCTCGTAGAATCATAAAAGATTTCACATGGACTATTTTAACAATGTTACATTGCTGTCTTTGCAGGGTCAGAAAGTGCTTGGATTTCAACAAAAATATCTTAATTCTTTTCTGAAAATGAACAAAGGTCTTAGGGATTAGGAACAACATGAGGGTGAGTAATTATAAACAGAGTTTTAAAGGAGTAGTTCACTTCAAAAACAAAAATTTACAGATAGTTTACTCACCCCCTTGTCATCCGAGATGTTTGTGTCTTTCTTTCTTCAGCTGATAAGGATTTTGAGGAAACCATTTCAGGAATTATCAATGGTGCCCCCAAGTTTGAACTTCTAAAATGCAGTTTTAATGCAGCTTCAAATGGCTCTAAACGATCCCAGCTGAGGAAGAAGGGTCTTATCTAGCGAAACGATCATTTTCTAAACAACTTGACAATTTATATACTTTTTAACCTCAAATGCTCGTCTTGTCTCTTCTCTGATGCGCATGCGTAGTCGGTGTATTCTGGGTCAGTTAGGGTATGTCGAAAAACGCCCATCTCATACACCACTGTTTTACCTTTTTTTGTAAAGGGCGTTTGATCTTCTTTGCATGTTCACTTTGTAAACACTGGGTCGGTACTTTTGCAGCGATTACTTCGGCTGTAGGCCGATTCTGAAGTTCTGAAGAAAACGAGATGGGAGTTTTACTTTTTACCTGGGAGTACTGAACCTGAAAAAAAACAGAGTTCACACAGACAGACAAAACAAGCATTTGAGGTTAAAAAGTATATAAACTGTCAAAAAATGACAGATCGTTTCGCTACATAAGACCTTTCTTCCTCAGTTGGGATCGTTTAGAGACATTTGAAGCTGCATTTAAACTGCATTTTGGAAGTTTAAACTTGGGGGCACCATAGAAGTCCACTATATGGTGAATATTCCTAAAACTTTTTCCTCAAGAAACATAATTTCTTATCGACTGAAGCAAGAAAGACACGAATATCTTGTATGACAAGGGGGTGAGTAAATTATCTGTAAATTTTTGTTTTGGAAGTGAACTTCTCCTTCAACGATCCCTTTAATGATGTATATAACTGTTGGTGTCTGATTTAAGATCAAATTTAAATGAAGTAGAATGAACTGCAGTTTTTAACTGGAATGCTGAAAAAGTTCTTTGTACACTACCAGTCAAAGTTTTTAAACAGTAATATTTTTAATATATATATATTTTTAAAGAACTCTCATCTGCTCACTGAGCCTGCATTTATTTGATCCAAAGTACAGCAAAAACAGTAAAATTTTGAAATATTTTTACTATTTAAAATAACTGCTTTCTATGAGTATATTTTAAAATGTAATTTATTCCTGTGATCAAAGCTAAATTTTCAGCATCATTACCTCAGTCTTCAGTGTCACATGATCCTTCAGAAATCATTCTGATATGCTGATTTGCTGTTCAAAAAACATTTATTATTATTATTATTATTACTAATATTTAAAACATTAAATATTTTAAACAATTAAATATTTTTATACAATTAAATATTTAGTTTAATTCCTTTTTTTCAGTATTTTTTGATAAATAAAAGATCCAAAGATCAGCATTTATCTGAAATAAAAAAGCTTTTGTAACATTATACACTTTAACATTCGAAAGCTTCATTTCCTGAAATGTACTAAACTTGAAATTCAATAAATTCCTTGTAAGATATGTAAATTTGTAATCCTCAAAAAATTGTAAAATTGCAAAAGCTAACCTTTCATAGATTTGTTGTAGACCACCAGATTAAACCACCAGAGTTTTACACTGACTGCTATTCAGTTCATAAAAAGACTGCATCTCTACAAGCTTACATCATGGCTGTTAAAGTAAACATACATTTCTGAAATATATATTTAGCTCCTGTTTACAAACAAGCCAGAAATAAAATTCCTAAAATTTCTACTATTCCACTTCTGATTGTAAATCATAACATCACTTTAGTAGAGAGCGAACTGATGGTGCTTTGAATGTTTCCTAAGATGATTTCAGGGAGTTCCAGCCCTGTTGGTACAGGAAATTGTAGCCTGTGTCACTTTAGATGAGGGCTGAGATATGTGGTGAGAAAGACAGGGCCGATCAGGGGGACTCTGCTTTAAGCTGTCCCTGTGGAGGGGCGGCTCTTCTCACTGCCACAAGAGAGCCGACCACTCAGTCTGTCTGAGTTTTGTCATTTCTTTCAGTCTCCAGTGCGCTGCCCATGGGAGAGTGGCTAGGAGCGTCACAACGTCTGAAAGGAGAGAGACATGTTTCTAAGCCCCGTTGAGGCCCTGTCTTCCTCTTCAAACCATCTCACAGTTATCTTGTGGCCCAGAGCTTTATGGAAAAACATGAATGGTGCATGTTAAACGTAATGAGCGCTGTGCTGTGTGGCTTTCACAACTCTAGTTACACGGACAAACATGGGTCTATAATGTCATTAACCCTTAAATGCATGAATGTTTCACCAATCACTCTTACATATTCAGGTCTTTAGAAACCCGGACCTATATATCCAGCACAGATGTCTAACCGCTGCAATAGCAAAAAACTCTTGATATTTTAAGAACAATTACAGAAGAATAAAATAAAAAACTCTTAACTTAGAAGGGTTCATTTAAGCAGATGATTGTACCATCGCCATCATCGTCAGAGCGCACTTCCACAGTACATTCAGCATCTTCGCGATCTCAAATATATTCACAAAACTACCATTTTCAATTACATTTTCAATAGTTTGATCGCTGGCAGCGTATTCACCACATCCACCATCAAATGACAGAGACATTTATATTTTATGACAAACAGTAATTGTACATTACGTTATTGTCATACATTATTGTCTATTAAACAGTGCCACCTCAAGGAATAAAAGTGAATTGCATGTATTGAGTCATCAGATATTTGAACATTTTCGCACAGAAAAGAATTCTTACACTAATACACACCTAGGGTCTCTAGCAACCCTATACACTTTTTATTAAAAAAAAAAAAGAATCAGAAAACAGACATTTTTTTAATTTTATTATTTTTTACTTGTCATATTGTTTATAATGAACAGAGTGAGGAATACCTAGAAGGCTGATGTTTAACTTCAAAAAA
>JAHKKF010507636.1:0-10391 GCA_019740295.1 Labeo calbasu
AATGAATGAGTGTCACGTCCCGCTTGTTTACTTTGAACCGGAAGACGCTCCCACTTTTGACGCAAGGCCTCATGGGGCGTAGGAAACTTGTGGATACATTATACATATTATTAGCCCTTATATATTAAACATAAATTTAGTACTTATGCTTGATAGTCTTTCACTGGCAAATTATCCTAAACATATCTGTGTGTAAAGCCAAGCTATATATTTCCATGAGCAAAACAATTATATAAAAGAACAAGCATACATAAATTAAAATCATGCAAATTAATACTAATTATTCTTTTTGTTTGATTGGTATTATTTGAGTTGTGTGTCTGACACATGCTGTTAATTACACTGGCTCTTCAAAAGCCATTTTTTTAACCATTCAGGGTGTGCTGTTATGAGCCGAACCATCATGGATCATTCTCTCTATATATGACTGTCTATGACTGTATGGCTGAATACACCAGTTTTTGTTTTTGTTTTCAACAACATTAATTTAGCATCTACCACAATAAATAATTCAACATAATATTAATTAAAATGATGATTAAAAATATTTCTTGATAATTACTAGTTGCAGTGATTTTGACTTTCAGTGACTTAAATCTTTTGGTTTCATTAAAAGGATAGTTTACCTAAAAATCAAAAAATTGTCTCATTATTTACTCATGTTGTTCCAAAACCGTAAGACCTTCGTTCATCTTCAGAGCACAAATTAAGATATTTTTGATGAAATCCGACATGGATTACGTGGACTATTTTAACGATGTCCTTACTACCTTTCTGGGCCTTGAATGTGTCAATTGCGTTGCTGTCTATGCAGGGTCAGGAAGCTCTCGGATTTCATCAAAAATACCTTAAATTGTATTCTGTAGATGAACAAAGGCCTTACGGGTATAGAATGACATGAGGGTGAGTAATTAATGACAAACTTTTAATTTTTGGGTGAACTGCCTGATTTATTTACTGATCCTTTCTCTTGGTTACACTGTTACTTACTTGTCTTTATAAACGAGTCACTGAAATGTTCTTTTTACCCTTCAAATACCCATTTTACCCTTCATTTTGTCACATATTCAACTTGGATGACAAAATAACCTCTTGTTGCAGTGAACATATGTGTAACACCTTTAAAATGCATCATTTTAAAAATCAAATACTGTGAATGAATATATTTTTCTTGTTCAAAAAGTCTTACAGACATGATACATATATTATAGTTGAAAGGAAAGCAGGCTGCGAGAAAGGAGGACTGGTTGTACTGATTGCATTTACCTTGAGACTTTGTGCCTTTCCCTCTAGTGTCATTTCTATGCAAACATTATCTTAGATAAGTGCACTTGTTCTCTGAGCTTGTATATTTGTGACTTTGATTGCCTACTTGTCATTGTGGATGAATTGCAGGCACAGTGAGGCGACATTGTCATTGGGACTACCGGTTTCATGCCATCCATTTTGCATTTGAAATGAATGTAGGGAGAAGACAAATCGTTTAAAGATTAAACCTTTGAGAATAGAAAAGGTTAGTGTAATAAAGGAAACCTGCTGCCTTCAGATGGGAGGAAGAAAATGGAAGGGAAGGAAAATGAAAGACGAGCAAAAAAATGTTTCTATCAGACGACGGCGATAAGCATTAAGTGTGGCTGATCTGATTGCAGTGAAGAGGTAAGGTGATAAAGTGCCTCCCATTTCTATATTTGGGTTAAAGATTAAATGGAAGGAAATTGAACCTTTTTGTCAAGCACTGTAGAATAGCTTCCTCCACTTATGCTCGGCAAACCGTCTCCTTCACCCCTCCTTCTGTGGATTAATGTGTGTATGCATATCTGTCAGAGAGATCGAGAGGAGAGCAATTTGGTGTGTATTTACGTCTCTGGGCGTGTGTAACTGTCGGCTTCAGCGTGTGTCTGTAGAGGCGTAAAGCTGTTGAGCGTGAGCGTTTGTATGAAACTGCAGTCAGCTTTCATTAGCAAAGACTCGTTGCGCTGGGGAAAGCGTGCGCTATAGAACCAGCGGTAACAGCCACAGCGGCTACTCGCAGACACTCTGTCCCCCGGTTTGTGTCTGGGGGCAGGACCTGCATACTAATGGCCCTGTTTCAGGCTTGATCAATGAGCACAGATCAGACACTGGCTACCAATCTCTCTCAGTGCAGAAAGAGGGAGAGGCTCTAAATACCTTTAAATGTAAGTGCAGTGATGCTACTGATCTAGCATTTCAAAATATTTTATCACACACTTAAAGGATTAGTTCACCTCCAGAATAAAAATTTCCTTACCCCTATATGTCATTGAAGATGTTCATGTCTATCTTTCTTCAGGCGAAAAGAAATGAAGGTTTTTCAGGAAAACATTCCAGGATTTTTCTCCAGATAGTGGACTTCAATGGGGACCAACAGGTGAAGGTCCAAAATGCAGTTTCAATGCAGCTTCAAAGGACTCTACATGATCCCAGCTGAGGAATAAGGTCAAAGAAACGATCAGTCATCAAATGCTAATCTTGCACTAGCCCTAGCTCCATCTCATTTTCTCCTCCAACTTCAAAATTATCTGACATTGTTGTTTTACCTTTTATTGTGTAGGGCGTTTGACTTTCTTTGCATGTTTACTTTGTAAACACTGGGTCGGTATTTCCGCCTACACACGTGACCTTTCCAATGTGACTATGTAATATGGGAAGTTGTGGATGCAGAGCTAGTGCAACATGAGCATTTGTGGTTGAAAAGTATATAAACTTAATTTTTTTTTAGAAAATGACTTATCGTTTTATAACGCTTTTCACAATAGACATTTAACTAAGCAGTTCATTTAAAATTGTATAATACTTAGACAAAAAAAATTGTAAATAGTACATAAACAGAGCTGTTCGCGACTGAGGCTGGTCTTATTTTACTTTATTAAAAGTTGCATAACAACAGATGTCACTAAGACATTCAGGAAAAGATTTACGTACCATAAATATAACAAAGCAGACCTATCACTTTTTCTCCATTTTGTATTGTTTATATTGCCTTAATTAGACTTCAAATGCCTAATCATTGTGGTTTCGAGGTGGTTTCATTCAGTAACTCCAACCAATGAAATGTACCTCACAACCTCACACGCATCCATTTCCACAATAATTAAAGGGTTAGTTCACCCAAAAATGAAAATTAGCCTAATATTTACTCACCCTCCAGGCATCCTAGGTGTACATGAATTCCTTCTTTCAGACGAATCCAATTGGAGTTGTAGCATTCCCAGCTGAACAGATGCACTTTACTCTCGGGAACTGGTGTTTATAAAAGATTTAATTTCCAAAAAACACTGTAAGAGCTGAATAAAACAAACAAACAAACAAACAGTCATTAGTCAATTATGCAAATAATGCCAATTACAAACCTATAGACTAATGAACACACGTTTGCAATCTATTTGGCCTACACAATTAATAGTGTGAAAACAATCACATTCTCAGTGTGCAGGCATAAATGATAACCTTGCCTTACTGTACTGTAGTTAGCTTGAATAATATCAATTATTTCAACACTGACAGTAACAATATTTAATGCAGATAAAACAACTACCAAAACGTTTTAACAACTGACAAAGTTCTTTCAAAGTACTACCTGAATAACTTGATATTATTTTATAAATTACAACAGTCTCCTTTTGGAGTGCAATACGAAATGAGTTAACAATGAATTAATTTTGGTACAACTGACGATCTCAATTTAGAGAGAAAAACATAAAACATATAAAACGACCAAATAAAGACCAGCTTGGAAGTGCCAGGATAATTTTTAATATAACTCCAACTGGATTTGTCTGAAAGAAGGAAGTCATGTCCACCTAGGATGCCTGGAGGGTGAATAAATATTGGGCTAATTTTCATTTTTGGGTGAACTAACTCTTTAATTATTATGGAAATGGATGCGTGTGAGGTTGTGAGATACATTTCATTGGTTGGAGTTACTGAATGAAATGCACCTTCCACTAAACTATTAGGCATTTGAAGTCTAATTAAGGCAATATAAACAATACAAAATAGAGAAAAAGTGATAGGTCTGCTTTGTTATATTTACGGTACGTAAATCTTTTCCTGAGTGTCTTAGTGACATCTGTTGTTATGCAACTTGTAATAAAGTAAAATAAGACCTGCCTCAGTCGTGAACAACTCTGTTTGTTTATGTACTATTTACTAATTATTTTTGTTTAAGTATTATTCAATTTTAAATGAACTGCTCAGTTAAATGTCTATTGTGAAAAGCGTTATAAAACGATCAGTCATTTTCTAAAAAAAAATTAAGTTTATATACTTTTTAACCACAAATGCTCATCTTGCACTAGCTCTGCATCCACAACTTCCCATATTACATAGCCACGTTGGAAAGGTCACTTATGTAGGCGGAAATACTGGAGGATTTTGATATAAATCAAGAGGAGACTGTTTTTCCTTTTGGTAAATTAGGAAACTTTGCTTCATTTACTTTTATAAACAAAAGTTGGTTTTGGAGAGTCAGGCGCATGTGCACCGCCAACGTATTACGTCATCAGCCCAGAGTAGCTTCCGTGTACGACTGTTAGCGCAAGCTAGATTAAAGTGATTATTACGGTTTAGATATGGATATTTTTCTTACAAAAACACATCGATTCACTACAGGAGGCCTTTATTCACCCCATGGAGCTGTGTGGAGCACTTTTTATTATGGATAGATGCACTTTATTGGACTTGATTTGGACTGATGAAGAGAAACACCCACCCATTGCCATAACAGAGCTTGGAAATGCCTGAATAATTTTTAATATAACTCCGATTGCATTCGTCTGAAAGAAGGAAGTCATATACACCTAGGATGCCTGGAAGGTGAGTAAATAATGAGCTAATTTTCATTTTTTGAGTGAACTAACCCTTTAACATTCATTTATTTATTTACAAACTATATTTTTTTTGTTAAATTTCTGTTAAAATAAATAAATAGTTCAATGATGTTGCAGTGGAGTTTCATATACTGAGAGATTGACTGTATATTGACATTTGTCTCTTCTGACTGCTGTAATCCATGTTTCTCTATTGTCTTTTGTTGTATTTTCTATTTTTGAAAGTTGTAGAAATTCAATACTGCATGTTTTCTTTTGCTGTTGAAGTGAATGGGAATTCAAAAGTTCCTAAGAAATTTTTGTTATCTTTCACTTTTCAGTCCTTAACATTTGAAAAGGATCCATATTCAACATTTGAAGGCAGGATGTTTTTCTTAAAAAGATTAAAAAAAAAAAAAGTACAGACTTTCCGTGTATGGAAATGGAACAGAGCAAGAACAATTTGTTCACTTAAAATATTTTTTCAAAAACACTGATTCGTTTCACCACTAATGATCACTAACATAATGTAAAATAACTGCTGTTGTGGGTTGGGAGTCTATTGAACTGGAGGAGATGTTTCTGACAGGCACAGCACGCTCCCAGAATTAAAGACAGAATAAAGGAGCAGCGCTGGCTGTCTGAGTCACCGTAGTGCCAGCTTTTGCCTATAACAAATTGAAGCTAATGCAATGAGGACGCAATCTTGTTCGCTCTTGCTGTCTCTCACCTCTCACTCTCCTGCTTTCTCTTAGCTCCCATTTACCACTCACTTTCTGTTTTTATTTGTGTTACCACTCCACCCCCCACATGTTTTTTGCCCAGTCATCATGTCATAAACACAGAGGAACCTCGTCCACATTTTGGCGAAAGCCTCCCGCTGTTCGAACGCTACAATTTTGGCCTGTCTCCATGTCACCTCACTGAGCATATGTGCTAAAGTGTGCTGAAGGCTTCTACCAACAACTCAGAACTTTACTTTTCTTAAAGTGGTACTTCATCCAAAAGTGAAAATTCTGTTAGTATTCATTCACCCTCATTTAGTTCCAAATGTTTTTATTTCTTCTGTGGATCAAACATCATTCAGTATGTTGGATATTTTTTGTTCATTTATTTATTTTTAAATGTTGTGCTCCACAGAAGAAAGAAAATCATTCAGTTCTGAAATAACATGAGTGTGAATAAAGCGAACTATCACTTTAAGAAGTACCTATACTTAACACATGCACTAAAATATTCTTCCTTCTTTGTCCCCTGGTGCTTTACAGGGCAGCTTTTAAGTCAGTGTTGAGCGTCAAGCTTCAAATTAAATTAGATTCTCAATAAATTGCCATTGGCATTATTATCCGTGCAGCGTGCAGGTGAGAAGCTTGTGCAGGAGCTCAAGGACAGCCATTGATGTGTGAGAACAACAGGAAAGGAGGTGCATTCCCCTTCACCACCACCAGGGGCAGTAAAGCATCTCTTTTCCACAAACTTTCAGGTGATGCAGTTGAGACTAGGTGTTGTCACTGTATCACAGAAAGAATTTTAGAAGTAACTGAGATAAAGTATTGCCCAAATACAAACTATTGTGCACAACACACACACACATTATAGGCGCATTGCACGCACCATTAGCACTGAGGATTGTCGGTCCACCGTCACACTGTGACTACGCGCTGAATATTCTGGCACACAAAATCCTCCTCTCTGCTCTCCGAGTGTTTCTTTTTCTGAGAGAGGGACATGTTTGCCTTAGCCTGCTGTATCCCTCATGGCTTATTCATGAGCCGGTGTTGTGCTGGTGGTTAGCTGTGTGGGTTCAGAGCCATCCACGCTCCTGCCACACTAAACAATGGCAGAGATCTCGCCATGTTTATTTATCAGAGTCAGGGTGCCCGGTGCTACGGGTCTCACATCATTTATCTCTGCTATCAGTTCGGTCGCTGTCTGCTGTAATAGGGAGTGCTTGGTCTGTCCTCAGAGAGACAGCTCCACGGCGGACCTTTCAAAGGCACCTTGTGGCAACTTAATGAGCCCCTGGATGTTTCTGCTTTGGTTCTTAATTGGCATGTCCAAGTGGCTTGAGGTTGATGTTGGACCGTCAAGCTGGGACAAAGTTCTGGAGGTTGTGATAGAGCAGTAAGACGACATGACTAGTCCCTGCTGGAGATGTACGTACATTTGGAAACATATACACACACACACAGCAGAAAAGGAGACTGTCATTGCTGGTGTATGGGATAGAACCTGTAATTGACACAGTTTTAAAAAAAAGTATTATAGTATGTTTACATTTGTGTTTCTACAGCAATTTTGCTCCAAATAGAAGCAGCATCAAATCAAAAAAAAAAAAAGGCTCCTGGATCAGCAGCACCACACGCATACGTTGTGGCATTCTTGTGAACGTGTCAGAGAAACGGAAGAGAACAAAGAGTTGAAAAAAGTCGTTATTTTTGTTTTCTTTGTGCACAAATAGTATTCTCGTAGAATCATAAAAGATTTCACATGGACTATTTTAACAATGTTACATTGCTGTCTTTGCAGGGTCAGAAAGTGCTTGGATTTCAACAAAAATATCTTAATTCTTTTCTGAAAATGAACAAAGGTCTTAGGGATTAGGAACAACATGAGGGTGAGTAATTATAAACAGAGTTTTAAAGGAGTAGTTCACTTCAAAAACAAAAATTTACAGATAGTTTACTCACCCCCTTGTCATCCGAGATGTTTGTGTCTTTCTTTCTTCAGCTGATAAGGATTTTGAGGAAACCATTTCAGGAATTATCAATGGTGCCCCCAAGTTTGAACTTCTAAAATGCAGTTTTAATGCAGCTTCAAATGGCTCTAAACGATCCCAGCTGAGGAAGAAGGGTCTTATCTAGCGAAACGATCATTTTCTAAACAACTTGACAATTTATATACTTTTTAACCTCAAATGCTCGTCTTGTCTCTTCTCTGATGCGCATGCGTAGTCGGTGTATTCTGGGTCAGTTAGGGTATGTCGAAAAACGCCCATCTCATACACCACTGTTTTACCTTTTTTTGTAAAGGGCGTTTGATCTTCTTTGCATGTTCACTTTGTAAACACTGGGTCGGTACTTTTGCAGCGATTACTTCGGCTGTAGGCCGATTCTGAAGTTCTGAAGAAAACGAGATGGGAGTTTTACTTTTTACCTGGGAGTACTGAACCTGAAAAAAAACAGAGTTCACACAGACAGACAAAACAAGCATTTGAGGTTAAAAAGTATATAAACTGTCAAAAAATGACAGATCGTTTCGCTACATAAGACCTTTCTTCCTCAGTTGGGATCGTTTAGAGACATTTGAAGCTGCATTTAAACTGCATTTTGGAAGTTTAAACTTGGGGGCACCATAGAAGTCCACTATATGGTGAATATTCCTAAAACTTTTTCCTCAAGAAACATAATTTCTTATCGACTGAAGCAAGAAAGACACGAATATCTTGTATGACAAGGGGGTGAGTAAATTATCTGTAAATTTTTGTTTTGGAAGTGAACTTCTCCTTCAACGATCCCTTTAATGATGTATATAACTGTTGGTGTCTGATTTAAGATCAAATTTAAATGAAGTAGAATGAACTGCAGTTTTTAACTGGAATGCTGAAAAAGTTCTTTGTACACTACCAGTCAAAGTTTTTAAACAGTAATATTTTTAATATATATATATTTTTAAAGAACTCTCATCTGCTCACTGAGCCTGCATTTATTTGATCCAAAGTACAGCAAAAACAGTAAAATTTTGAAATATTTTTACTATTTAAAATAACTGCTTTCTATGAGTATATTTTAAAATGTAATTTATTCCTGTGATCAAAGCTAAATTTTCAGCATCATTACCTCAGTCTTCAGTGTCACATGATCCTTCAGAAATCATTCTGATATGCTGATTTGCTGTTCAAAAAACATTTATTATTATTATTATTATTACTAATATTTAAAACATTAAATATTTTAAACAATTAAATATTTTTATACAATTAAATATTTAGTTTAATTCCTTTTTTTCAGTATTTTTTGATAAATAAAAGATCCAAAGATCAGCATTTATCTGAAATAAAAAAGCTTTTGTAACATTATACACTTTAACATTCGAAAGCTTCATTTCCTGAAATGTACTAAACTTGAAATTCAATAAATTCCTTGTAAGATATGTAAATTTGTAATCCTCAAAAAATTGTAAAATTGCAAAAGCTAACCTTTCATAGATTTGTTGTAGACCACCAGATTAAACCACCAGAGTTTTACACTGACTGCTATTCAGTTCATAAAAAGACTGCATCTCTACAAGCTTACATCATGGCTGTTAAAGTAAACATACATTTCTGAAATATATATTTAGCTCCTGTTTACAAACAAGCCAGAAATAAAATTCCTAAAATTTCTACTATTCCACTTCTGATTGTAAATCATAACATCACTTTAGTAGAGAGCGAACTGATGGTGCTTTGAATGTTTCCTAAGATGATTTCAGGGAGTTCCAGCCCTGTTGGTACAGGAAATTGTAGCCTGTGTCACTTTAGATGAGGGCTGAGATATGTGGTGAGAAAGACAGGGCCGATCAGGGGGACTCTGCTTTAAGCTGTCCCTGTGGAGGGGCGGCTCTTCTCACTGCCACAAGAGAGCCGACCACTCAGTCTGTCTGAGTTTTGTCATTTCTTTCAGTCTCCAGTGCGCTGCCCATGGGAGAGTGGCTAGGAGCGTCACAACGTCTGAAAGGAGAGAGACATGTTTCTAAGCCCCGTTGAGGCCCTGTCTTCCTCTTCAAACCATCTCACAGTTATCTTGTGGCCCAGAGCTTTATGGAAAAACATGAATGGTGCATGTTAAACGTAATGAGCGCTGTGCTGTGTGGCTTTCACAACTCTAGTTACACGGACAAACATGGGTCTATAATGTCATTAACCCTTAAATGCATGAATGTTTCACCAATCACTCTTACATATTCAGGTCTTTAGAAACCCGGACCTATATATCCAGCACAGATGTCTAACCGCTGCAATAGCAAAAAACTCTTGATATTTTAAGAACAATTACAGAAGAATAAAATAAAAAACTCTTAACTTAGAAGGGTTCATTTAAGCAGATGATTGTACCATCGCCATCATCGTCAGAGCGCACTTCCACAGTACATTCAGCATCTTCGCGATCTCAAATATATTCACAAAACTACCATTTTCAATTACATTTTCAATAGTTTGATCGCTGGCAGCGTATTCACCACATCCACCATCAAATGACAGAGACATTTATATTTTATGACAAACAGTAATTGTACATTACGTTATTGTCATACATTATTGTCTATTAAACAGTGCCACCTCAAGGAATAAAAGTGAATTGCATGTATTGAGTCATCAGATATTTGAACATTTTCGCACAGAAAAGAATTCTTACACTAATACACACCTAGGGTCTCTAGCAACCCTATACACTTTTTATTAAAAAAAAAAAAGAATCAGAAAACAGACATTTTTTTAATTTTATTATTTTTTACTTGTCATATTGTTTATAATGAACAGAGTGAGGAATACCTAGAAGGCTGATGTTTAACTTCAAAAAA
>JAHKKF010507641.1:0-15291 GCA_019740295.1 Labeo calbasu
CCATAAAAGAAAAATCAATAATTTTGACCCATACAATGTATTTTTTGGCTATTGCTACAAATACACCCCAGTGACTTAAGACTGGTTTTGTGGTCCAGGGTCACATATATGATATATGAAGGGATATATGAAGGATATGGATATATATAGAATTTTTATAATGTATAAAATGTTTGATACTATTTTTTTATTAGTATGTAATCTGAAATATTATTCTAAATAATGGATGTAAATGATTGTACATTAAATATAATGTATAGATATGTGTGTAAGATAAAATAGTTAGTAATTAGTTCCCACAGGCTTTTAAATTTCAGTTTAAACCATTATTTTTAAGTTATAAAAATTAATCTGATTTATCAAATAATTTATCAAGAGAGAACATCATCTTATATGTATGTTTAGTATATAGATTTAATTTATTTCTGCAATCTAATTTCTAAAATGCATTATTGAGCCAGACATCAAGATTCTTACTTTTGTCCATTGCAAATGCAAAATCCAAAAGAAAATAGATACAAGATACCCAATAGTTGAAATATTAAATGTCAGTAATTATATTATATATAAAGAATATAACATATAGAATATTATGTTTTTCATTATGTAATCTCAGATGAATATCATTTTATATAATGGTAAATAGTTAGCAAATTCATTCTAATTTATCATATATTTTTTTTATCATATATATATATTTTTTGTTTTTTCTGCTCAGCAAGCCTGCATTTATTTGATCTAATATATTTTTACTATTTAAAATAACTGTTTTCTATTTGAATATTATTTAAAATGTAATTTATTCCTATATGATCAAAAATCATTCTAATATGCTGATTTGCTGTTCAAGTAACATTTATTATTATTATTATTATAATAATAATAATAATAATAATAATAATATTTAAAACAGTTGGGTACATTTTTTCAGGATTCTTTGATGAATAGAAAGATCCAAAGATCAGCATTTATGTGAAAAAATAGTTTTTGTAACATTCAAACACTGTAACATTCAAAAGCTTGGAGTCAGTATAATTTTTATTTTGTTATTTTTTTGGGAAAATTATAGAAATTAAAACTTTTATTTAGCAAGGATGCTTTAAATTGAACAAAAGTGATGATAAAAAAAATAATAATAAAAAAAAAAAAAATTCTACCCAGATGTTTTCAACATAATAATAATAATAATAAATGTTTTTGAGCAGCAAATTAGCATATTAGAATGATTTCTGAAGGATCGGTTTTATTTTAAATAGTAAAAATAATTTACTTTCAAACAAATAAATGCAGGCTCGGTGAGCAGAAGAGACTCCGTTAAAAAAACATTAAAAATCTTACTGTTCAAAAACTTTTGACTGGTAGTGTAAATGTATTATATATAGATTTAATTTAATCCAGACAGTAAGATTCCTACTCTTCTGTATCACAAATGTAAAATCCATTCATTCAAAGATCAATGTCCTCATAAAATGAGCAAAACAATGGCAGGCATGTTGTCAAGCTGTTTTTTAGCATGTCTGGAGGGCAGTTTAAGAGTCTCAGATCGCTAAATTGTCCCAGCTGTCTTGACCATCTGCACTCCAAACAGCCAGCCACAAGCTTTTGTACTGTTGGCCATCTCCAAAAGCCAGTTTACAGCCCCACATGGACTAAATGACTCGAAACCCCCAACTTGACAAATGTGGCATAATGGATGAGACAGAGTGCATGTAAAAACCTGCTGCCCCCTGCATCTTTCCAGCTAAAACACTAATCAATGCAATCAGGAACGGCACTGGTCATAATTACCACGACAGAGTCAAGGAATGTTGAACAGTTTAGGATGCTGAGGATGCTGAGTTGGTCTGGCTTACTGATGATTTTGCAGAAATAGTTTATTGCCATGAGCTTCCATTTAAGGTCCATGTAATGCATCTTTAGAACACATGAATTTGTAACGGACATTATAAAATAGAAAAAAATTTGAGGCATTGGAGGTTCTTGCATGGCAGAGGCCTCAAATATCCTATATTTATACCCAAGGAAATGAAATATATGGAACCTGTTTACACCACAAAATGAAAAAAATAAATAGTTAATTGCGACTTTTTTCTCACAATTCCGAGTTTATATCTCACAATTCAAACTTTGTTTCTTGCAGTCTTGAGAAAATGAGCCACAATTGTGAGATATAAGCAGAATTGTGAGATGTAAACTCAGAATTCAGATTTGCTCACAATTCTGACTTTTTTCTTAGAATTTTAAGTTTACATCTTGCAAATCTGACTTTATTCTCTGAATCCTTGAGTTTAGGTCACAATTATGTTTTTTGTGTGTTTCTCCCACAGAATAAAAAATAAAAAGGTAACTGCACCTTTTCCTCACTATTCTGACTTTTTCTCACAATTGCGAATATCTCATAATACTAATTAACTTTTTTTTAATCTCGCATTTCTGAGTTTATTTCTCACAATTCGATTTTTGTTTTTGGTCCTGAGAAAATGAGCCACAATTGCGAGATATAAACAGAATTGTGAGACATAAACTCAGAATTCAGATTTTTTTCCTCACAATTCTGACTTTTTTATTACAATTTCAAGTTTGCATTTTGCAAATCTGACTTTATTCTCTAAATTCTTGAGTTTATATGTCACAATTCTGTTTTTTGTGTTTCTGCCATAGAATAAAAAATAAAAGGTAACTGCACTTTTTCCTCACAATTGTGACTTTGTCGGATTTCGAATATCTCAAAACTAATTGACTAACTTTTTTTTTTTTTGAGTTTACGTCTCACAATTCGAACTTTGTTTCTTGTAGTCCCGAGAAAAAATAAGTTACAAATGTGATATAAACAGAATTGTGAGTTGTAAACTCAGAATTCAGATTTTTTTTCCTCACAATTCTTTTTTATTCGAATTTTAAGTTTACATCTTGCAAATCTGACTTTTTTTTTCTCTGCATTCTAAGTTCATGTTGCAATTCTGTTTTTTGTTTGTTTCTGCCACAGAATAAAAATTAAAAAGGTAGCTACAACTTTCTCTCACAATTCTAACTTTTTCCTCAAAATTGCTAATATCTCATAATACTAATTAACTAACTTTTTTATCTCACATTTCTGAATTTTTATCTCACAATTCAAACTTTGTTCGTCACAATTCAAGGTGGAAATGGGCTTCAATAGGATTATATATTTCAAGTGCCTCAAAATCTTGAAGGAAGTTCCAAATCATGTCTGAAGTATGTTTTTTAATTAGTACATTATCAGCTGATCACTTTTAAAGGTATAAAAAGGTTAAAAGTACAAATGAAAGATTGAAATTTGAATAAGAATTAGGACTGGAGGTATTTTGCACTATGAAATGCTTACATAAGCCATTTTGAAACTATGAAATAAATTGTCAAAAAATAAATAAATAAAAATAAATGTGTGCATGTGTATGAAATGATTTTAACAACTGTCCATTTGCATTAATGTGAGATGGAATTCCATCATTTGTGTGTGAAAATGCAAAAGCACAAAAATCTACTTGTCAGAGAAACTTTTATCATTACTAGGGGCACTTGAAGTTTGTTTGCATTTTGTTTTTCAGTACTCTTAACAACTTCAGAAGTCAGATCACAGGAGCCTGTGATCAAAGCAGCTTTCGGTTAGTTCAGGAAACACAGGAGCTATACCCCATGCTTTGATATTCTACATCAATATTTCAATTCAACAATCGCTTGACATGCGCCTGCACTCCCTGAGACGAAAGACGAAAGGAAAGAGTGAAACGGAGGGGGTACTGGAACTGTATATAAAAGCGAGAGTGAAGACTTTACAGCAAGAAACAACTCCCTTCCTCAGCACCGATCTGCCTCGTCTGTCATTTAAATCCACACTGACTGCTTAATCCCACAGCAACAATGGATGCTAAACTACAGCGATTTAGCTCTTTGACCCACACAAAGTCACGTGACAAACTCTCAAAGTTGCCATCTGAAAGAAATTTGCTCAATGTTAAAGCTTTGAAGAATACCTCAGCACTTTGAACTCTCACATATTGAAAAGACATCCTGTTTGAAGACCAGACGTTCAACCTCTAGCACTCAGTTTCATTGAAAGACAGACGATTTGATACAGACTACTGTTCAAAAGTCAGGGGCCAGTAAGATTTTTTTTTTAAAGAAATTAATTCAGCAACAATGCATTAAATTCATCAAAAGACATTTACAATGTTACAAAAGATTTATTTTTCAAATAAAAGCTGCATTGGAACTTTCTATTTATCATCAAATTCTGAAAAAGAATTTCTAAACAACTGTTTTAAACATAATAAGAAATGTTCCTCAAGTACAAAATCAGCATATTAAAATGATTTCTGAAGGATCATGTGACACGGAAGACTGGAATAATGATGCTGGAAATTCAGCTTTGCATCACAGGAATAAATTTTAAAATACATTCAGATAGAAAGCAGTTTTTAAAATTGTAATAATATTTTGCTGTATTTTTGGTACAACAAATGCAGAGTATAAGAGACTTTTTAAAATTACACAAAAAAGTCCAAAAGACAGATCATTAATGAAAATGCTTCTAGCATTTCTATGCATTTTTCCAAGTAAAAGCAACATTATTAGAATAATGAATAACAAAAATGTCAGAATGTATCCGATCTTATTCAGTTTATTTATAGCTTTATTTTATTTATTTTTTTTTTTCCGAAATCGATTTTGGGCCCACAATACTTTTATTACTTTAACCTGACACTTCCTAAAATGCACTGAACTGAAACACAGCAGATGTTGGTGTGTGCAAGTAATGTATCTGAAATTTAAAATGAATGATTACTAATTTACAGTGCGAGGGGGGGGCATTGTTTATTTATGGATCATGTTCTTTAAACCCCTTAAAGACTAAAGACTATAATTCCCCAAAATAGCTGTCAGTCTAAGCCAACATAATATAAATAATATACAAGCCCGACTGAAAACAAAAGGAAAGAACAGGCGGATTATCAATCAAATACGGCTCATAACACGCAAACACACAGTGAAAACAAAAGAAAATAAATAGTCAGAACACCTGACAATGTTAATGTGGGTATTGTGCAGCACATGGACCCCAGCCAATTTCCTTAGAAGCTCAGAATTACAGTGAGACATGTGAGCAGTATGTCAGGCTTTGATGGCTGTGTTCTAATTACACGTATGATTCCTGTACCTCCATCTGATTACATGGCAGAAAGCTTTACTCTGTGGAAATCACTAATATAATCATGGAATTCTGATAGGATGTTATCTAACTTCGCAATACATTAGATTCCTGCTAAATCACTTTTGTGTTTAGCTAGAAACATTTCTAAGAAATAGCTTTGCTTCATTAAGAGATGAAGTGAAAAACAACCTATCATGGTTGCATGTTTAACCACCAATTAAAAGCAGAACAGGTGCAAAACATTTGGTTAGAGGGGTTCAACCTTCCTATCCCAAGCGATGAAGATCACAATTGTCCCCACATTCCAAGCTGCTGAAATGGATATGACGTTTGCTTCTGACAGTGATGACATTCACATGGAAAGGGGAAAAGTGAGTGATGACTTCATTGTTTTCTTAACAGTAAAGAATGTGTTTCTTGAAACTCATCAAATGCAGGTGCCTCTACAGGCCCACCCTCTGATCGTACATGTGTGCGCCCAACAGATCTCTCAAATGTGCCTAAAACGCATTAGTTTAACACACTAACCACCTTTTTCTTCAACGCAGAAGTAAGCCTGTGGGTGAGACTTCCGGTTCATTATCCACTATAGGGAAATATCAAGAAGAATAACAATGTGTAGTAAACGGTAAAACTGTTTGCACTACAAACCAGTGTGCTCATAATTAAGTTAATACATTAAAATAATATGGAAAGACACACCAGTTTGCAATATCAAGCATCAAAATTAGCTGTTTTGTACAGCTAAGAATAGCTGGACGTGGATGAGACCAAAAGCCTGACCCATACATTTTAGAAATGGCTGCACCCATTCTTGTGAAAAAAAGGTGAATGAAGTATTAGCTTACCACGCTAAGTAAATAGTAGCCTATCCTGATTAAATTAATTCAGCATATTTCACATAATAGAACAATTTACCCAAAAATAAAAACCTATGCACTTACGTTTTTCAATGGAACAGACACACCATTAATAATTCAATAAATAAATAATAAATACATAACTAGGGAGCTTTCGCACCGCGTAGTTCTAGGAACTAGCCAGCAAAGTGGTTCCTAGTGAAACCAATTTCTCCGTCGGGCAGTTTTCCTGGTTGCCTTCGTACCGGCAGCAGGAACTCTGAAGCGGACGACAGTAGCGCCTTTATTCGCGGTATTTACGAACGTCAACAACCGGTAGATGGAGGTGTTTTTGTTGTTTGTCGTGGGTTATATAATAACGGAGATGGAATGTAAATGCACAATTTACGCGATTGAAAAAGCATGAAAATCTGAATAAATCTCCTATGACAACTTGCAGTGTTACATTATATGCATAGACATACCTACGTAGCCTACTTTTTGGATCTTGACAATTTAATAACTTTAATATGAAAGCTTGTTTCTACCACGGGATAAATGGGAAAATTATCACAATATTGTTCCCCTCCTACAATTATGATTTTTTAAAATCTAACAATTCTGAGTTTATAGCTCACAATTCTGTCTTTTTTCTGAATTGTGAGATTCAGAAATTCTGAGGAAAAAGGTCAGAAATGTGAGATATAAACTCAGAATTGTTAGATTTTAAAAAATCATAATAATCTGCAAGGGGGAAAAAAATTCTCAGTTAATCTCACAATATACATATGTATACCTACATACTTTTTGGAGCCTGACAGTCTGTAATCACTATTAAAGGCATAATTCACCCAAAAATGACAACTTTTGTCATCATTCTGTAACTTTTATATGGAAGCTTGTTTCTGCTACGGGATAAAGAAAAAAAAAAGCGATGGCAACTTTTTTCTCTTACACTTCTTTTTTTTCTGAATTGTGAGATAAACATGAAATTCTGAGGAAAAAAGGTCAGAATTGTGAGATGTAAATTTGCAATTGCGAAAAAAAAAGTCAGTGAGGTATAAACTCAGAATTGCAAGGACAAAAAGCCAAAATTCTGTTTATATCTTACAATTCAGAGTTTTTTTCCTCAGAATTGCGAGAAGAAAAAAAAAGCCAAAAACAAAATATGACATGAAAAAGTCATAATTAACTACATTTTTATCCAGTGGCCATACCTTCATGTCATTCCAAACCTGTATGACTTTATTTGCATAATATAAAAGATCATTTTAAGTACATTTGATAACCCGAAGTCAATGGAACCCAAAACAATTTGGTTGTCAAGATTCTATTTTGACACGAGGGTGAGTAAATGATGATAGAATTTTATTTTTGGGTAGACTGTCCCATTATTTCGAGGGTGTCCAAACTCTGTCTTGGAGAGCCACTGTCCGGCAAAGTTTAGCTCCAACCCTATTTAAACACACCTGAACCAGTTAACTAACCAAGCTCTTAATAGACATATTAGAAACTTCCAGGCACTCTACAGGACATCGGCCCTCCATAATAGTATTAAAAGATCTTTGTAAAAAAATTATGATAAAAAACATCTGCATTTGGATTTTGAATGACATGAGGGTGAGTAAATAATGACAGAAGTTTCCTTTTTGGCATTTTTGGATGAAGTCTCCTTCCTCATGCCCCTCCTCCACCCTGTATGTCAGGCCATATGCGGCCTACTCATCCAATGCATTAGTGATGAGCTGGTGGCAGAGTCCCTGACACAAGCAGCAGCTCTCTGCTCACAGATGTAGATTTATTTGCGTTTGCACACCTCCATCAGCAGCTGTTTGGCCCCCACGGTTAGCACAGCCCCCGTAATGCACAGAGAGATGTCATCCGGCAGCGGGCCATGCCAGGGATCAGCAGCGTGCTGTTGTGTGCTGCTTAACCAGGGGCGCTTTGAAGATGCCACCTTTTGACAGAGAGGTGCTTTTATCTAATCCTCATGCCGTAATTTGCACCCCCGTACCTTTAATTTATGACTACTGATCAAATACCTGCCTTTGGAAAATGAGAAACTTAAGTGTTTTTTTCTCTTTTTTTTCCTTCTTTTCTCGATGCAAAAAGAATTCCTAATGTTGCAGGTTGAAGGGGGTGTATATTATGATGGAGAAGAACGCTGGATCAACACTCCTTTGATCTATGGTTTAATTGAGCGTGCAGACAATAATAAGACCAAACCTACTGTGATGGATCAATGACAAGTGCATTCCTGATACAAATTTATAATGCTAACTTGCACCATCTACGAAGGAAAAATGGGCATTTTTTATATACAATATAGATTTCCACACCTTTAGTTCAATTTCCTGTTGTTTGTTACAGTCTTTGTTTTGTATTTCTAGCTGATTCAATTATTTTAGAGCTGACTGATTTCCTTGAAGTGAACTGAAATTGAATTTTTTGCATTTCAAGGTTTTTTTTTTCTTTTCCACAATACTGTACTGTAATATCCAGTTATAAAATAGGTTGGAAATTAACATTTATTAATATGTTCAATAAATTATCATTTATTAATAAGTTGAATAAATAATTACATAATTTTTAAAAATTGTTTAGTAATAAATGTTGATTACTGCTGCTGATGATAAATAGATTTTAAATAGATGTTTATTCATTGAACATATTGATAAAAGTTAATTTCCAAACTATTGTGTAATTTCCAATCGTTGTTTTTGACCCAGCCATTTTTTAGAGGATAGATAGATAGATAAATAAGTGTTAATTTATTGAACATATTCATAAATATTAATTTCAACCTGTTTAGGGCTGATTTTAAGTAAGAAATATAGTAATTTTTAAGCAATAGTTGAGTTAAATAAAACTACCCAGAAGGTTGGGTTTTAACCCAATGTAACCCAATGTATTTTTAACCCACCTTTTCTTTGAGGATAGATAAAAAGCCCTGGTTACCTTAGTTATTTTCTACCCTTGACCTTTAATAACATAAATTAGATTTTTAAAAATATGTATATTTTAAAAAAACTTACACGTGACATACTTATGAGTCACCACTGGAATGATGCACACTGAGTGAGGCATTTCTGAGAAAGTCCTTTCAGGACGTCTCTGTCTACTGTACGTTACGTCTGTTGACTTCCCGTCATTGAGTTCACTTCACCCGCTGACGACAAGCAGGCACGTCAGAGACAGTTTTACTCCTTGTCTTCTAAGATCTTTTCTTCCTCTTTTCCCACAACAGAACAGACGGCTCTAGTTTGCAAAACAAATGAACAAACAGATAACAGGAATGGAGTGATGAAAGAGTAAACAACAAGCTCGATGCCCCACAACCATAATACGCTCTAAGTAGGTTATCCGCCATAACCCAATTTGATTGTTGCGTAGCTATCTGAATGACGAACTCCAACTGTCCACTAAATCCAGGTAAGTCGAAATAAATGAGAAAAAAAGTAAATAAATAAGGCTACGCTCTCCTTTAACAGGCTACAGTATACCCCAAACACTTCATTATGAAGAAAGATGATATTTAGTCAATCTATTGATGTTGCCTAACTAATTGTAAAGCAGGGACTCAAAGCAGATGCTGCATTTCAAAGCACTTGTGAGCAACTAGACAGGTTATGATTTATGCTAAGATGCGTGGCTTCAAAGCGCCGAATGAGGCTTCTAAACAAATTGAACAAGTCAAGCACTATTCACCCAGGACTGAGAGAGTGCCGAGCGCATGCAGATCAGAGGAGAGCGCCTGCCGCTTGTAATATCCCTCAATGGAAGCACAGGTCCACTGGGAAGAGCCAGCAGATAGCGGTTAACACTGGGCTGTGTGCTCGGGCATGGGAATTCTGTGCCAACGCTGCTGCAACACCTGTGCCGACGATCCAAGCCCCACTCATGTCAGGGGCATGATCAGGCAGTCGGGAGTGGGGGAGCTGGCAGACCCTCCCTAGAGACTTGACACCTTTTCTGCACGGCACCGTTATTTAGGTGCGAACAGAGAGAAACACACGGTCTGTGTCAACAATCTGATGCAATATCAGTAAACATTGATAATTATTTTTGAAGCGCCGGTTTACTGTACCGTGATAGCTGTTTAAAAAAGCTTGCGGGATATGCTCAATGCGTGTGTCCTCTGGATATTGCAGCTTGTGAGAAATCAGCGTTGACAAGTCAAGTTAGTCGCCAACAGGTTTTGACGGATGTGGAGGATGGAGGGTTGTCTGCTCAGACCCCTAACAGAAAAAATAATATATTGTGATATAGGTCTGACTTTTTAAAAAAAAAAAAAATAAATAAAAATTGTCATCATTTGATATTTTTGGACTTTTTTTCTCCATGGTCCAGTGCTGTTTTGGACCCCATTAACTTTTACTGTATGGACAAACACAGTTCTTATATCAGTTCTTTAAAAGTTTCAGGAGGGTGAGTAAAAAACAGGGTTTTCAGTTTGGGGTCAACTATCAGTTTAAATTTACATACACTCTGAACAATGAAGGTTTTAAAACGGTGATACCATAGAAGAACAAGTTTTGGTCTACAAATAATCTTTAATTAAACAGTTCTGTCAGGACCACTGTCATCAAAATGATACAGTTGTATGCAGCATGTCATGAATGAGCAGGGAGAGCAGCAATAAAACCCCCCAGGGTAAACAGAACAAAACAGATATCATTAATGTACTTAATGATATTTAAGTGCAAGACATTATTCAGATAAAAGGTGTCTGATTCAGTGAGGAATATCAGAAGCCAAGTCCTAACTGTGGCAAAAGGAGGAGTTGGGGATGGAGGAGGGTGTTTTGCTCCTGAGCAAGTGACAAAGCTGCTGAATAATACTGAAAATGATTATATAGGAATGCCATGATAGGTGTCGTATTTCTATAGGTAGACGTGATCAGCTGAGAGTCAGTTGCGAGCTTGACTCACGTTGACCTGCCAGAACTAACGCTATATGGTTAATTTATTAAAAGTACCATTTTTTTCTTTGTGTAAAGAACATTTTCCTATTTTAAAGGAGAACTCCACTTCAACAATTTACAGATAATTTACTCACCCCCTTGTCATCCAAGATGTTCATGTCTTTCTGTCTTTAGTTGTGAAGAAATGATGTTTTTTAAGGAAAACATTTCAGGATTTTTCTACATATAATGGACTTCATTGGCGCTCTGATTTTGAACGTCCAAAATGTAGTTTCAAAGGGCTCTAAATGATCCCAGCCGAGGAAGAAGGGTCTTATCTAGCAAAAAATTTCGAAAAATAAAAATTTGTATACTTTTTAAGCACAAATCTTGTGTAGCACTGGCTCTAGGATGCGCGTCCACGACACTGCGTACTACTGAATCGCGTCGAAAGGTCACGCGGAATGTACAATTTACAAAGTCAGTGCGCAAAGACAAAGGAAGTAAAAGTAAGTCAAACGCTGTTTACAAACAAAAAGTTGCGTATGCGCGACTGAACAAATCACTCCCAGAGACGACTCATTCTTCCCGAGTCACATTAAAGATTCGTTCAAAATGAAAGAATCGTTCAAGAATGACCCATTACTAATTCATAGCATCGTGGGCGCGCATCCCAGAGCCTGTGCTACATGAGCTTTTGTGCTTAAAAAGTATACAGATTTTTATTTTATTTTTTAAATTACAGATTGTTTTGGTAGATAAGACCCTTCTTCCTCGGCTGGGATCATTTAGAGCCCTTTGAAGCTGTATTTAAACTACATTTTGGAAGTTCAAAATCGGGGCTCCGTATCAGTCCATTATATGGAGAAAAATCCTGAAATGCTTTCCTCAAAAACCATAATTTCTTCACGACTGAAGACAGAAAGACATGAACATCTTGAATGACAAGGGGGTGAGTAAATTATTTTTAAATTGTTGTTCTGGAAGAAGTTCTCCTTTAAAGAGTGGATACCCAGTTTAACAAAAAATGTGACCCTGGACCACAAAACCAGTTAAAAGACGCACAGGTATATTAGTAGCAATAGCCAACAACACATTGTATGGGTCAGAACTGTCAATTTGTGACCCTGGGCCACAAAACCAGTCAAAAGGGTCAATTTTTTTAAAGTTTTGACATATTCACAGTTAATGGAACATGATCTTTACTCATCTTAAAGATTTTTGGCAATAAAAGAAAAATCAATAATTTTGACCCATACAGTGTATTTTTGGCTATTGCTACAAATATACTCGTTTTACTCATGACTGGTTTTGGGGTCACATTTTTCTTTTATGCCAAATATATTAATTGGACTATTAAGTAACAATGATGTTTTATGAAGATATTTTATAAATTTTCTACCGTAAATATATCAAAACTTAATTTTTGATAGTAATATGTATTGCTAAAAGGCGATTTTCTCAGTATTTACATTTTTTTGCACCCTCAGATTCCAGATTTTCAAATTTGTATCTAAAAAATAAATGGAAAGCTTATTTATTCCTTATGACTGGCTTTGTGGTCCAGGCTCACAAATAAGTTCTAAGAACATTTTGCTAACATTCTCATTTTTGAATGTTCTCTGAACATTTAAAATGTTCATGTTTTAAAATTGTTTAAAATATAATTTTTTCTTGGTTATAGGAATGTTAAGGGAACATTCTTGCCAGAATGAGAATCTTGCCAGAACGGAACCTTTCTGCGGGAATATTCTCAGAACTTTAGATGTTATAGGTTCTTCATGGAAAAAAGAATTTTCATTTTTATGAGTGTATATAAACACATTTTAATTCCCACTGTAAATTCTATATTTAATATATTAAATATAAAAATAATATACTTATTCCAGATATCTGTAATGACATTTTGTAGTCAAACATATACTGTGACAGGTTCATGCATCTCTCTCGCTCAATTTTTCCCCCCTTTTCCTTTCTCCCATTTGATGCAACCTAAATTGGTGCTGAAGAAACAAATTGCTAAATTTTTAATTAACTTCATAACATCTGCACTTCAGCTTTGAGAGAGCAGGGAGATTTCCTTTTAACCTATTCCAGCACATTTGCACACCAAGGTAAATCTTGATGCTGGCACTTTTACAGAGAGGAAGAAAAAAAAAATTAAAAATGGAAATGAACTCGTACTTGTGTGTGTAGATCAAAGACACAGAATTATTCAACTTTTTGCCATTGCTTGATCTTCAAAAATAAAAGAAGTGAAAGTGGGGAAACGCAGAGATGGATAGATCGGTCTAGGTTGGGTGCCGTCTGCTTATTTATCATACTGCTTTTACTCTCCTTCACACATTTGTTGTAAATATCTATCCTGTTGCTTTTTTATATCAAAGTAGATAATCCACATAGCAGAGAAGATATTTTCACATCAAAACAAATCTGCATCCCTGTTCTTGTGGGGTTGTCATTTATGTTAAATTTAGCGTTAAAAAAACGGTAAACGAGCTCAAATAAATCAGTTTTGTTCATTTTCAGTATATGAAAATATTGAGAATATTTATTGATACAATGTTGCTGGTTAAATAGAAATATTAGGCTATTTTATTATTAATATTTTCATTTAAAATGTATTTGCATTAAATAAATAAATAAATGAACTGACTATTTAATCTGTATTAACCAAGATTTTCACAGAAAAATAAAATCCTCAGAGGGAACAAGTTTCAACTCTGTATTGCAGGTTCTGGTCCAGCAGAGAGCAGTGCTGAGTCAATGCTGAACCATTGAGTCTACACAGTGTGTGCTTCACATAGGCCTGTTCATATTCATACTCATAATCATAATCATAGACTAACATAATAAACAGATGAAAGTTTGTTTTGCACAGACTTCACAAGACAGAACTAGAATAACAGATATATTTGCCAAAAACACAGAGATATGTTCATGCAGTAGAATAAGCATGGCTGAAATGTGAGCGCACTGGCGACCATCCCCCTCTGCACACCTGCACCGATGTGTATGATAGTCCAGAACAGCACAGCTTCTTCAACAACTCTCTCTTTGATGAAAAACACAATGCCAGCTCTGTATAGTAACCGTCACCTGTCTACCTGTGGGAAACTATAGGGCACTAAGGGCACGCCTCTGACCCAAACAGCAGGGCAGTATACAGGGATGATGCCTGCTGAACCTGTAGAGCAGGTCGTGATTTAAAAAAACGAATTCACACCTAATAAAGTATGAGGTTGTCTTGTATCAACCTCTCCACTAGGGGACAGTCTTTAAATCATTAAATCTTACATGATATAAATAATAATATTACATGAAAGTTTTTAGTTCATTGATAAAATAACCGTTAATAATAATTATACATGCACCATTTAAAAGTCAGAAATCTTTAAAAAAAATTTTTTTTTTTTTGAATTATTCAATGGTTTTAAATAAATGCTGTTTTTTTTACATCTTTATTTATCAAAGAATCCCGAAAAAATGTATCACAGTTTCCACAAATATGCAGAACAACCATTTTCATTTTAGTTGAGAACCAAATCTGCATTCGGATTTCTGAAGAATCATGTGACAGTAAATTCAGCTTTTTATCACATCACATTTAAAACATATTAAAATGAAAAAAGTATTGTAATATTTTACAGTATTACTGTATTTTTACCTTTGTGAGCATAAGAGACTACTTTCAGGAAGGTTAAAAAAAAATCCTACCTAGCAAATGTTTGAATGGTAGTGTATATTACTACATATTTTATTATACTAAACTGTTATTATTTTAACTATTTTCCACTCAGTTCAACACATATAAACTAGTTTGTAACTGTACTGCTATTAATCTTAGCTGTGACAGTTTGACTAAGAGCTCTGGTGTGACCGGGTTGCACTTTTGCATAAATTTTAAAATATATAAACTTTGAAATTACAGTTTGAGTGCAATTGAAGTGGTAAATCAGGAAGAGCATGTTTGTAAAATCCTCAAGCTGTGAACTTCAAAGGCCTAAAATTGAACTTTTTCAAGAGTTCAAGTTAATAAAACATTTATATTAGAGTATGAAAGCTTGTTTCGACAACTGAAAAAGGTTATTGCGACTTTTTATCTCACAATTCTGACTTTTTTCACAGAATTGCATGATACAAACTTGCAATTCTGACTTTTTTTCTTGGGATTGTGAAACATAAACTCGTTATAAAGTCAGAATTGCAAGATATAAACTAGCAATTGCGAGTTAAAAAAACAGAACTGAGAGATGTAAACTCTCTATTGTGAAAAATAAAGTCAGAATTGCGAGATAAAAACGAGTTTAAAAATCTTGCAATTGCTAGTTTATACCTCAAAATTCAGACTTTTTTCTCGCAATTCTCTTTTTTTT
>JAHKKF010507643.1:0-12313 GCA_019740295.1 Labeo calbasu
TTCTATTCGTCAAAGAATCCTGAAAAAATGCACTCAACTGTTTTAAATATTGATGATAATAATAATGATGATAATAAATGTTTCTTAAACAGCAAATCAGCATATTAGAAAGATTTTTGAAGGATCATGTGACACTGAAGACTGGAGTAATGATGCTGAAAATGTAGGTTTGATCACAGGAATAAATTACTTTTGAAAATATATTCAAACAGAAGGCAGTTATTTTAAATAGTACAAATTTTTCACAATATTACTGTTTTTGCTGTATTTTGGATCAAATAAGTGCATGCTTGGTGAGCAGAAAAAAAACATAAAAAATCTTACTGTTCAAAATCTTTTGGCTGGTAGTGTATGTAACTATAATCTGTTACAATCTTAAATTTTTTACTGAGAAAAAATGTGTAATTAAATTACAGTTACTTATGAAAATGTTAACGATTGCAAAGGTTACATCTGAATACTTCTTGTATTAATGTTTACTACTTATGATTTTAAATGTAAGAAAAAGAGGTGCTAAAGTCTGATTTTGTGTTGGCTGTGCTTAAAGTTAAATTTTTATAATCTTAATTCAAAAGATGAAGGATTTTGAAAGTTGGTTTGATTGCTTCTGTTGTCCTCATTTGTAAGTTGCTTTGCAAAAAAGCATCTGCTAAATGACAAAGTAAACATAGAAAAGTAATTAAAAAGTAATCAAATGTAATCACTTACATTACTTTAATAAAGTAATTGAAATAGTTACACTACGTATTACATTTTAAATAGGGTAACTTGTAATCTGTAACCTATTACATTTCCAAAGTAACCATCCCAACACTTAGGTCTATTTTTTTAAAGTATGCTCTTCACATTCTGCTCTGTTTTATCAGTCATAATTGGATCTGTTACAATTCACAAATTCTGAATTCAATTCCGATTTGCTTCAGTTATTTCTGCCGTTTTTGAAATGCACACTAGCTGATTCTGGTATTTGAGTGTTTGACAGCTCTCGTCTTGTTGAGAGTCATCAAGTCTTTGTGTGTTGTCTAGTCTTGTCCACTCAACGAAGCGCTGCCTTACAGCATGATTGTCTTTGTAGCAGTTACTCTTGCTGTTCATGTATTCAGTTTGATGATGGCGAAGATCACAGCTTAAATTTAAAGAATGTTCCAGATTCTAAAATTAGATTCTGTTGAAAAATCTGTTTATACTACCCTGTCCTGAAGATTCCAATCATTTCTCTTCATTTCTCAATTCTAGGGAACTACTTGATCATGCCGTCAGGAAATCTTCAGATAGCCAATGCTACACGGGACGATGAGGGTCCCTACAAATGTGCTGCTTACAACCCTGTCACCCAGGAAGTAAAAACCTCCACCTCTGCTGATCGTCTTAGGATAAGACGTAAGTGGATACCAACAAAAAAACAAAACACACGCATATTTTCAACTTGTTGACATAGAATGAACTAAAATGTCCATCCCATTTAGGTTCGACATCTGAGGCCGCACGTATCATCTATCCACCCGCGTCTCGGTCGATCATGGTGAATAAAGGCCAGCGGCTTGTGCTTGAGTGTGTGGCCAGCGGCATTCCCACTCCACACGTCACATGGGCTAAGGATGGTCTGGACTTGCGAAATCACAACAACACCCGCTTCTTGCTTAGCAACTTGTTGATTGATGCCGTAAGCGAGAGCGACTCAGGCACTTACGTGTGTCACGCTGATAACGGCATCGGCTCTGCAAGTTCTGCTACGGTGCTGTACGACGTGCAGGTGTTTGGTGAGTATGATACAGTCACAAACTGTGGGGCAGCAGGAGTTTCATATGTTTATATGCAGAGATTGGTAGATTACTTACAAATTGTAATGCGTTACTGGTTCCATGACAAACATTACATGACAAAAATTGTAGTTAGTAACATAATCCATTTCATTACACATTTTAGGTAATGTAATCAGAGTAGTTTTTGATTACTTCTAAGATAACTTTTGATTTAAATAGGATCATCTTGTATCATATTGATATAAAGATACAGAGAGAAAGAAAATATATTCCATTCATTGTTATTAACAACATTAAGTGCATTAAACATCATATGTGACCCTGGACCATGGGTATATTTGTAGCAATAGCCAAAAATACAGTGTATAGGTCAAAGTGATCGATTTTTCTTTTATGCCAAAAATCATTAGGATATTAAGTAAAGATCATGTTCCATGAAAATATTTTGTAAATTTCATACTGTAAATATATAAAAACGTAAGTTTTGATTAATAATTTGCATTGCTAAGAACTTCATTTGGACAACTTCAAAGTATTTAGATTTTTTTGCACCCTCAGATTCCATTTTTTCAAATATTGTCCTATGCTGACAAACATAAAGCTTTCAGATCTTAGTCTCAATGTCAAAAATTTGACCCTTATTACTGGTTTTGTTGTCCAAACTGGGGTTTGTGAGTTTAATAAAAGCAAACAATGAATTAAATTAAATTATATCTGTTTACCTGCATGTCATGTGGCCATGTGAATAATATGTACTCAGGTAATCATTAAAAAAGTAACTGTAGTCTGATTATGATTACTTTAAAATGTAATGTAATCTAATTACAAGTACTTAATTTTTGAACAATACTTCTACAGCATTTATAAATCTTAATGTTAATTTCAGCATTTACTAATGCATTATTAAAATCACAAGATGAGTTTGTTAACATTAGTTAACGCACTGTGAACTAACATGAACAATGAACGACTGTATTTTTATGAACTAACATTAACAAAGATGAATAAATACTGTAATAAATGTTTTGTTCATTGTTTGTTCATGTTAGTTAATACAATAAATAGTTTTAACAAATGACACATTATTGTAAAGTGTTACCACACTAATGTATAATGAACAAACATTAATTAACAACGGACAATGTGTTTATAAACACTGCCATTCAATAGTTTGGAGCTGAGAGAAAGAACTTGAAATGCATATATTCACAAAAGTCAAAAAAATCTGTAAAAACAGTGACATTCTGAAATATTATTGCAATTTAAAAGTTTTTTTTATGTTAATAGAAATAATAATAATATTAAAAATATTTTTAAATGTAATTTCATTATTGTGTTGACAAAGCTGCATTTTCAGCAGCTATTAATCCAGTCTTCAGTGTCATGTGATGCTTCAAATCATTATAAAATGCTGATTTGATGCTCAGTAAACATCAATAAACAAAATAAAAAATAGCATTTATTGTATATAAAAATCTGTTTTATTCTAAATGTTTTTACTGTCACTTTTGATAAATGTAATGCATCCTTGCTGAACACAGGTATTAATTTAGTATCTTACTGACTATCTTACAATCTTTTGAATGGTAGTGTTTTATGTCTATACTTTATATTTATACATTAAGCTAGAATAATAAATTGCGACCCTGGACCATAAAACCAGCCGTAAGGGTCAATTTTTTAAAATTAAAATTTATACGTCATATATTTACAGTAGGAAATGTACAAAATCTTCATGTAACATGATCTTTACTTAATATCCTAATGATTTTTGGCATAAAAGAAAAATCGATCATTTTGACCCATACAATGTATTTTTGGTTATTGCTAAAAAATATACTTGTGCTACCTAAGACTGGTTTCGTGAACCAGGGTCACACTTCTGAAAAAAAAAAAATCAAAGTGATACGCGGTATAAAAAGCAGGAACGAGGGCATTGTGTGACGGCGCAATTTCAGTTTCCAGTAATTTAACGCTGCTTTAAGGTAATAAGCATGGCATGTATCAGAACTAGACAGAAAATAGTTGATAATAAGCATTCAGATGAACCCACAGTACATTTACCGAACAGAAAGAGTGTGTATGTAGGATTGAATTTCTGAGACGTTGATGAGGTTGTTTTTGTGGGCTCGTCTCACGGCAGCTGTGATTAATTAAGCCGCTCTCGCTGCTGCTCTAATGAGCTCGAGCTGATTCACTAGCAGCCAACCATCAAGTTTTGGAAGAGGGTGAGAGAACCCAGTCTATCCCAGACTTCTCTGCGGCAGCATGCCATCACAAACAGCGCTCATGCTTTGTGCTGTTAAACCATCAACATGCATGTTGGGTTATGCTATTCAGCATTTGTTCTGATGTTTTGACATACACCTGTCTGAAATTCCCTTTTTTTGTCTTTCAGAGCCTCCCCAGGTGCGTGTCGAGCTGCAGCAACAAGACGCTGCGTGGGGCGACACGGTGCGTTTCAGCTGTCAGGTGAGGGGCAAGCCCGCGCCTACTGTGGTGTGGCTTCACAACGCTCAGCCCCTGAGCCCGTCGCCACGGCATCGGATGTCCTCGCAGGTGTTGCGTGTGCTCAACGTTGGGCCGCAGGACGATGGGATGTACCAGTGCATGGCGGAGAATGGTGTGGGCAGCTCACAGGCAGCTACAAGACTCCTCACTGTCCCAATAGGTATGATACTTGGTAAAAAATAACAATAAAATTAATATTATTTGTTTTAACTTAATTTGTTTGTTTGTATTATTGTTATTATTATTATTTTTACTGTTCCTGATAGTTGTATTTATTTTATTTTGTAATTAAACGTGAATAAACATAGTAAACATTTAGAAAATGATAAAAAAAATATATAATGAAACTTAATAGTTTAATAATAATACTAATAATAATTTTTATTATTTATTAGTTTTTATTGGTATTTTTATTATAACTAGTATTTTGTTATTAAATGATTTGTTATTAAAATATTTGTTATTTATGTTTTTTAATAAAATGTATAATAAATTAATTACAAAATATACTGATGTTAAAACAGTAAAATTATTATTATTTTTACTATCATTTTATTAGTAGTATTGTATTATATATGTATTATTATATATCATATATATCATTATATCATATTATTAGTTTTATTAGTTTTCATTTGTACTGAAGTGAATAAATCAGTAACAATTTGTAAACTAATACTATACATTTTTTATTATAAATGTTATAAATAATTGTATATATTTTTTTGTAATTATTAACATATTTTATCATTATTATTTTTACTATTATTTATTAGTAGATGTAGTAGTAGTATTCTATTATTTTTATTTTAGTATTTAAAAGTCAGTAAATATAGGTAGTTTATAAAATAATTAAAAATAATGAAACTTAATGGTATAATAATAATAATAGTAGTAGTAATAATAAGTATTATTTATTGTTTTATTATAAGTAGTATTTTTTGTTATTAAAATGAATAAAAATAGTTAATTTATAAAATTAATAAAGTGTATAATAAAATTCATAAGAAATATACTAATATTAAAACTAAAATAATTGTTGTTGTTATTATTACGTTTTATTTATTAATTTTATTTTTTATTAGTAATATTGTATATAATTATTATCATCATTATTTATTTAGTTTTATTATTTTTTACTTTGTAATCGAGTGAATAAATCATAGTTAACAATTTGTAAAATACAAAAATTACACATAATAATTTTTATACTTTATTCTTGTTATTATTATTAATTTATTAATTTTATTATCACTATTATTACTATTTTTGTTTGAATAAGTGAATAAGAATACTTAACCATTATAAAATAATAAAAAATAAAACTATAATAAAACTTGTTAATATAATAATAATAGTAATAATAATAATAATAATAAGTATTAGTATTTATTTTTTCAAATTATTTTGCTATTAAAATTAACAAAAAAGGTAATAATTTATAAAATAAAGTTCATGAATTAATAAAAATATTAAAACTTTATTATTAAAAATATAACTAAATTATATTTTTAATTAATAATTTATAATTTATACATTTATTTAATTTAGTTTATTAATTAATAGCCCATTGTGTAATACCCGTAGTGTATTTTCTAATCTTTACTAGTGTTTTCCACATTTTTAAAATAATATTCTGCTTTGCTGTCTCTGGTTTCAGTGCCCTCACGATCAGGTAAGCTGCCCCTGATTCGACCAATGAGCCCAGATAAGGTGTTGCGGGAACAGCCACCCTTGAAGCCCGTGGCCACCAGTGCCGTTCTGCCTTTTGACTGCTCTGAGATCAGAGTCTCCCCCGCCGAAGCTCCAGTCATCCTGAGTCAGCCACGCACTGGAAAAGCCGACTACTATGAACTGACCTGGAAACCCCGTCATGATGGAGGATCGCCTGTGCTGGAGTATGTCGTCAAGTACAGAAAGGTACAACAGTGTGATCTGCTTTATTTCACTTGACAGTACGTTTGTCATGTGAATCCACTCCTCTGATTCATGGTGTGTACTTTTCTGTCTCACAGGCTGGAGAATCTCCAGGAGAGTGGACCACTAACACTATTTCAGGCTCCCAGCACAAGCTGACTCTGACCAAACTGCAGCCCGCCAGCCTCTATGAAGTGGAGATGGCCGCTAAGAACTGCGCTGGACTCGGGCAGCCCGCGATGATGACTTTTAGAACAGGCAAATGTATGCAACCATACAGCACGTTCAAAAGTATTTGATGACCTTTTTTTTTTGAAGTGCAGAATTAAAATGCCTCTTTAATGTTGGTCTGCAGGGCGAAGAGGAGGACCCATAGGCCCTCCAAAAACTCCAGTGGTGCCACCTCGTCTCTCGCGTGAGTATTCTTTTGCCCCGGTGGTAATAATATATTGTTCAATATATGTATTTATGGCTGCAGTAGTCAGAAACTGTCTCGTTAAATACAGCTGAAAATTGTATATATACACTATCAGTCAGTTTTTAAACAGTAAGATATTTAAAGCTTTTTAAGTCTCTTCTGCTCACCAAACCTGTATTTATTTGATCCAAAGTGACTGGTAGTGTACAATTTTATTTCAAGTTTTACCAGTTCCTGATAGTTCTGATGAACACTATTCTTTTTATTAGTTATGCTAACATGACTGTTCTCTTGATTTCTTTCAATCATAAATGAAGGATGAGATGACAGTAAGTGTGTTAAGTGTTAGTGTTTGTGTATGTACAGTGTGCATGCATACACACACTCTCACTGCAACTGTTTGTTGTTTTATTGACAGTCTTTTTATTTGTCTTTCCAGCTCCAGAAGCTCCAGACAGACCCACCGTCTCCATGGCCACAGAGACCTCAGCCTACGTGACGTGGATCCCTCGTGGGAACCGCGGATTCCCCATCCAGTCATTCCGCGTGGAGTACAAGAAATTGAGAAAAGGCAGTGGAGAGTGGGAGGTGGCTGTGAACAACATCCCTCCCTCTCGCCTCTCAGTTGAGATAACAGGCCTGGAGAAAGGTGAGATTTACATAAACTTTACATTTCAAGTGATTTCTCAACCTCATGTTGCCCGTAAAACCTTCGTTCATTTTCGGAACACAAATTAAGATATTTTTGATGAAATCCGAGAGCTGCATAGACAGCAACACAACTACCACGTTCAAAGCCCAGAAAGGTAGTAAGGACATCATTAAAAAAGTCAATGTGACATCAGTGGTTCAACCTTAAAGGCACAATATGTAAGATCTTTTATTAAAGTATCCAAAAACCACTAGAACAGTGTAATAAATTATGCTGACTTGTGTACTTACATTATCCCAAATGTTTCAAAGAATGTTTAAATCCAGAGAAACAAGCAATTTTAACTAGTGTGACAGACTGTGTCATTATATTGCCTGCCAGTGTTGTCATACACCCTCGAATTTACAGTTTTATTTTGTAGAAAACATGAAAACCTTAACGACACTTTAATATGTTATGCATTTTACTAGACAGGTGACGAATGCACAGAGTAACATTATAACACAATTTTCAACACACTCAAATGTATCTAGTATCCTGACACTGTCTTTTCCTCACATACGCATGACCGGAAGAAGCGGAAGTGATCGACTGTGGCATAACAAAAGCACTGCTTTCAAGCTGTGTTTCGTGCTTGTCCTTCATTAGCAATCGCTGCAGCATCCTCGTTTCCGCCCCACCATGTTTCATACTACAGTGACCTTAACAAGACTTTAATACATTAGCTCATCCATGGACATGATTTTGTCCCATGATTTTGTCCATCGGCTGGGGATGAGGACTGTAACTCCCATGATTCCACACGCAATCACGCCGTCATCAAACTACGCCTTTGTTTCTTTGTTTGCTTTGAACATGCGCCCTCTAGTGGTGAAAACTTACATATTGTGCCTTTAATGCTATGATGCTACGAGAATACTTCATGTACGCAAAGAAAGCAAAAATAACGACTTTATTCAGCATTTATTCTCTTCTGTTATTTAAACTATTTTATCGATGTCCTTACGACCTTTCTGGACCTTAAACACTGTAGTTGCATTGCTGTCTATGCAGGGTCAGAAAACTCTCGGATTTCATCAAAAATATCTTAATTTGTGTTCTGAAGATGAACAAAATGTCTTATATGTTTGGAATGACATGAGGGTGAGAAATAGTGACAGAATTTTCATTTGTGGGTGAACTATCCCTTAACCATTGACAAAATTATTAGGGAAAGCAAAGAAGTTGACTTTGTTTTTCATTCCATTGAATTCTTTCAACAGGAACATCATACAAGTTCAGAGTTTTGGCCGTTAACGTGTTGGGAGCGAGTCCACCTAGCGCTCCCTCTAAAGCGTACACAGTGGTCGGCAGCGGTCCACCAAACCGACGTCCCATCGACGGACCGTACATAACCTACAATGAAGCCATCAATGAGACCACAATCATCCTGAAGTGGACGGTAAGCATTTCGTGGTCAAACTCAAATTCAAGAAATGTTAGTTGTTTGTTGTCACAATGGTGTTGAACGAAATATTTCTGTTCTTCCTATAGTACACACCAGTCAATAACACTCCCATTTACGGCTTCTACATTTTCTACCGACCCACTGATAGCGACAATGACAGTGACTACAAAAAAGACGTAGTGGAAGGTATGTCTTGTACTTCCTTTATTATTTAGTCCTCAACTATACATCTTTTTCTTTTTTTTCTCCATTTGTAAATTTTATGGGTCTGGCTTCCGGTCTCATCCGCGTCCAAAACAGCTTGTTTACTGCTTGATATTGCAAATTGGTGTGTCTTACCATATTATTTTAATGTGTTATCTTAATTATGAACACCCTGGTTTGTAGTGCAAACAGTTTTACCATTTACTGCACATTGTAATTCTTCCTATAGCAGCAAACTGGAAGTCATTGAAGAAAAAGGCAAAGAAATATTAAATGTAATTGTGTGATGCTCTTTCTAGGTGACCGATATTGGCATTCCATCACCGACCTACAGCCTGAAACGGCTTACGACATTAAAATGCAGTGTTTCAACGAAGGTGGCGAGAGTGAGTTCGGAAACGTCGTCATCATGGAAACTAAAGGTTTGCGTCCTTTTCCTCTTAATCACATTATGAACCCCACCTCAGCAAATATCTAGAACAAATATCTCTTCTGACAACACAGATCTTAAGTGTGAACATCTGTTTGTACTTACAGCTCGCCCTCACCAGAGGACCACACCTCCTGAGACAGCGTCGTCCAGGCCTGACCATCCAGGAAACCCTGTTCCCCGGCCTGGTGATCTGCCTTACCTCATTGTGGGCGTTGTTCTCGGAGCGTTTGTTTTCATCATTGTGGCCTTCATCCCAATCTGCCTTTGGAGGGTTTGGGCCAAACAAAGTAAGTGGTGTTTTAGAAACAAATCTTTATTGGGAATTCAAAGATAAGATATGAGGACGCTCATGAACTGAATTTTGTTTGTTTCAGAACAAACTTTAGACATGCGCTTTCCAACATTGGCAGCTACAGTTTCTCCATGCCAGTACACCATGGTACCTCTACAAGGATTGGCTCTTGGTCGACCCTGTCCTGTAGATCCCCATCTGACCCCTGCCCACACTGTCTATGCTCCAAAAGGAGAATATATTCCCAATGGGAAACACACTGCACAACGCCTTCCTGGACACCAGGTAATTTTGCACCTTTGATTGGTGGTTGAATTGGACAGTAGTTGTTTTAAACCAGTGAATGAAGATATTGCATTGCAGTGATGTACAAACTCTTGTCTCCTATTTAGGAGGATGCTGGCTATGAGTTGGAGTGCGATGCATTGTTGCCTCAGAAACTTCCCAGTCCGCAACCACATATCCACAATTACTGTAACGGGTAACAATTCATCTTTAAATATTGGTGTTATACTGAGAGATTTAAAGGGCTAGTTCACCCAAAAATGAAAACTCTGTCATTAATTACTCAGCCTCATGTCGTTCCAAAACTGTATGACCTTCATTCATCTTCAGAACTCAATTAAAGATATTTTTGATCTTTAATCTGAGAGATTTCTGACCCAATGCAACTGACACGTTCAAGACCCAGAAAGGTATTAAGAACACTGTTAAAATACTCCATGTGACATGTAATTAATGACAGAATTTTCATTTTTGGGTGAACTATCCCTTTAAATTTTCTAGGGGAACACAGAAATGTAATTGGAACCCATTTTTTCTTGTTCTCAGGGTGCCTGGCTGTCCTGAGGAGGGATGTTGTTTGCCTGACGATTCCCTCTTGCAGGTCCTCAGCTTATCGGACCCGACACATCCATCTCAGAGTCCCGACTCCATGCAGGTCGATCACTCCCTCACTGAAGAAGTTCACTTGGAAGGGGAGCTCACTGACGGTGCGTTTATTTACTTCATGTACACTACCAGTCAAAAGTTTTTGAACAGCAAGATTTTTAATGGTTTTTTTTTTTTTTAAATATAACGGCTCTTCTGCTTACCAAGCCTACAGTTATTTGATCCAAAGTACAACATAAACAGTAAAATTGAAATATTTTTACTATTTAAAATAACTGCTTTCTATTTGTATATATTTTAAAATGTAATTTTTTGCTGTGATTTCAAAGCTGATTTTTTCAAAATCTTTAGTAACATTATTAATGCCTTTATCATCATATTTTGATCAACTGCTAAATAAAAGTAATCATTTCTATCATTTCTTTCCCAAAAAATAAAAATTAAAAAGTATACTGACTCCAAGCTTTTGAATGGTATAGTATATAATGTTACAAAAGCTGTTTATTTCACAAAAATGCTGATCTTTGGATCTTTCTGTTCATCATCAAAGAATCCTAATTAACTCAACTGTTTTAAATATTGATGTTAATAGTAATGATAATGATAATGTTCTTGGACAGTAAATCAGCATATTGGAATGATTTTTGAAGGATCATGTGACACAGAAGACTGGAGTAATGATGCTATATTTTAAAATATATTCATATAGAAAACAGTTATTTTAAATAGTAAACATTTCAAAATTGTACTGTGTTTACTGTTCTTTGAATAAAATAAATGCAGGCTTGGTGAGCAGAAGAGACTCCTTTAAAACACATTAAGTACTCCATACTAAAATAGGAAATTTAAAAAAAGAGAAGATACTAAAATACATCATACGAATACACACGGTTCTTTTTAAAGTCCATAGTCATTTAAAAGTCTACACATATGGAATAGGTGATCTGTACTTTTCTGTTCGACACCTGGGGATTGTCAGTTTATCTGAGTTCCTCGTCTGGCGTCCGGTCAACTGCTCCCTGAGTTGTGGTAGCCAGTCTCTAAAGCTAGACTTGTATAACTTCCTAGCAAAATCAAGACACAGTTGGACTCGTCTCTCTGCTAGTGGACAATCCAAGAAGGGAGAGGGCGTCGAAATATCCTTTGACCCAGTATGATTTTACAGACCCATGTCTGCACACGTTTAAATGATTTAACTTGATGCCAATGAACTGTGCCAAACAGGAACTGCGTCCTCTAACACAGGGCGCACATACCCTGTATAGATGATAACCAGTTCTTGATCCCGAACGCCAAATTTCTTTAGCCTGTTGGCTGAGGACAACATGTGATCCACTTGACTATTCCACTTTAAATCGGACTGGATGGTAACCCCTAAAACTTTAACAGTCACAGAAGTGTTCTGATCTATAGAAAGTGATGGCCAGGTTGGTCTCTGTTTCGTGCGGGTAACATGTAGGACATTACATTTTTTGAGTTGAGTTTCATTTTATGTTTCTCCACCCAGTTGCCAAGATCATTTAATGTCTGCTGGAGAGTACAGGGCTGGTGAGACCTCCACCTCTGTGCCATGGTCAAATTGTCCACGTACTTCCAGTGTTCAATTTGATTCTGGAGTGCGTTGTTAATCAGTGCTAGAAAAATGATGGGCCCCAATATGGTTCCCTGAGCAACTCCACATGAGGGATACTCCCAATCAGATAGAAATCCCTGATAACGTACTCTTTGACGACGATTAGACATAAATGACAGATGTTAATGACAGTATCCTCAATATCGGGGGGG
>JAHKKF010507652.1:0-10660 GCA_019740295.1 Labeo calbasu
TCTCCAGAATCGTGAGAGAATCATGGTCTCCAATTTATTAAAACAACTGGGATTCTCAATTTATCCAGAATCGTGAAGCTTGTTTAAATGTTGTTTATTACTGCATATAATTAATTAAAATGGGAGTTTAATTTCATGAAGTTAAAAATACACCTACATTTTTTTTTGCATTTTGTCTTTTTCAGCTGAATAAAAGACTATTTTGCCTATATATTTCTTCACTGAGGATTTCTTAAGAAAAGTTTAAAAATCTTGTCTCGTCTCGTTCTCGTGAACGCAGTCTCGTGTCTCGTCTCGTGGGATAAATGTCTCGTCACACCCCTAATATATATATATATATATATTATTTAAAAAAAAAATATATATATATATATATATATATATATATATAATTTTTTTTTATTTCATTAAACTCTTGTGTATTTTGTTATTTTGTTTTGTTTGTATTCACTGTTTTTTTTTTTCTCCCCCAACTGAAGCTCTTATGTACTTTGATACTCTGTTAAATATGTTAAATGTAATTATTGTAATCTATTTATGAATGTAATTATTTATTTATTTATTTATTTATTTAAGATTTATGTAAGATTTTACATTTTGTTTACAAATAAATCTGAGCTTAAAAAAAAAGATAAAAACACGATTAAAACACTTCAACGTAGCTTGAGCTGGACTCACAGCTTGTCCAAATCCCTCTAAAAATAAGCTGGACGGCCTACTAAAACCAACAAACTAGGTTTAAGTTGTATGTAGGTATTTATTTTTTTATATTTATTTTATTTTATTTTATTTTATCAAATTTTTAATTTCCTGTAAACTCTTGTGTATTTTGTTATTTTGTTTTGTTCGTATGTACTGTTTTTTTGTTTTGTTTTGTTTTGTTTTCGATTTAAGTTCTTATGTACTTTCATACTCTGTTTTGTTAATGTTATGAATGTTAGCAGTATTTTATTTTATTTTATTGTTTTATTTTATTTTATTTTATTTATTTTATTCTTCAAGTTGGAGGATATCAAACACGTTTGATATTTTGAGCAATTTTAGAGCACATTGTTTTTATTTTTATTTTTTATTTTTATTTTTTTTTTTACGTTTTCTCACAACAAGGCATGTTTCTGTGTGAAATTTTAGAGCACATTGTTTTTATTTTTATTTATTTATTTATTTTATTTTATTTATTTTATTTTATTTTTTTTTTCACATGTTTTCTCACAACAAGGCATGTTTCTGTGTGAGTTTGTTGAGTTTGTAACAACTTTAATGTCTAGTATGTGTGTTCCTAGTCAGTTATGATGGCCAGTTTTTCCTCTGTAACTATTTACAAAGTGTATGAGGCATGTTGTTTTAAAATCAGTTCACATTTTTAAAAGTTGTGTAGTGTTTTCCAGAGAAATTTGTGGTTCTTTCTTTCTTTAAAGGGGTCATCGGATGCCCATTTTCCACAAGTTGATATGATTCTTTAGGGTCTTAATGAAAAGTCTACAATGTACTTTGGTTAAAAATTCTCAATGGTAGTGTAAAACAACACCCTTTTAACCTTGTCAAAATCAGCTCTGCAAACATCATCCTGTTCTGGTGGAGGCTGCTTTAAATGTTAATGAGCTCTGCTCGCCCCGCCCCTCTCTTCTCTCTGTGGAGTCAAGAGCCTGTTTACTGTAGCCGCATTTAGCCACTAAACTTGCTAACTAGCAGGTTATTAGGAAAGCTGATCGCAAAGATTCATAAAATATACCTTATACTCACTTCTGCTGTAAGTGAAGCTGGATCACGAATGATTCGCGCGAACATGGATATATGTAGATCAGGAGGCGCATTCCCTTCACAAACAAACTTAATCCACTGCATCTTCAGCGGCTCAGATGTCGGGAGTAAATGACGACCACTATGTTCATTATTACATCCAGCAACACAACACCTCAATCGCTCAATCGGAGATATTCTTGTCTAACTTACATCCCTGCTCTGGCATCGAAACAATGGAGGTTGGACTGTTACAGCTTATTTAAGGCAGGTCTGAGGTAAGACGCTCATGTCAGTCAAATATCGTGGGAGCGGCCTCCGTCGGTGTGATGCCATCTGAGAATGGCTCAATTTAAAAAATGGGATATTATTTTTGCAGATTAATTAAAAACCACTGCATGGATTTTTATGATTACAGGGTATAAGTGTACATACACTGCCAACACACATTAATGTTCAAACAACATGTAAAAGTGAAGTTTGCATCAGATGACCCCTTTAAATTAAGGGCAATTTAGAATAATTTCTCCTAACGTACGGAAAAATGCTGTGAGACAGAACTCCAGCAGAAATGTCACGTTAATTATTTTGGCGGTGATCATCGTCTTTTCGAACTGACTGCTGACTGGCACATTGATGCATCTCTCCGACCTTGCATATGTGTGCCCTCCATAAAAACCATTCCCTCGTCTTTGTCTGTTGCCTGCGGTGGGAATTCTATGTTGTGCCGCTGGAAACTGTGTGTGTGGTGGGATTTCTTCTCCTAACTGGAAATGAGCCATTCTGTTGCTGGGGCTGAAGGCCGTTGGGCTGGAATTCTGTTCACTTGAAGTGGGGAAAAGAGGAATGGTGTCCCTGACCACAAGATTGCCAGGATATGGCTGCTTTGAATCTTGTAATGGGAATCAGAGACACAAGTGCTCTTCAGTTCCTTTACGCATGCAAACCACTTGAGCTTGCACACCGTATGTTAAGTTTATTTCAGCAACACATTGTGAGCTTTCATCTCTGGTGTGCATTATAAAACCATTGATTCATTGCTATACTAAATGCACGTTCTTAATGATTTCATTATGTCTTTTTCTGTGTGTGAAGTATTAATAACAGGTTACTAGCAGGCTCGGTGAGAATCAAAACATTGTTCTGGTTTTTTGAACATTATAACCAGTCCAACACAGCAACACTGGCTCAGCCAATCGTGTGTGTTTGGGGGCGGAGTTATCTGTTTGTCTGACAAATGGAAGACAGGAACTTGTTTGTATTTTCAGAAATTACACACTCACCTTTAAACACTTCATCTATAATCACTAGGGTTTATTTATTTATTATATGTATGTTTAAAAAGACAAGACTGAACAACGCTGCTGTCAGTGTTTGACATGTCATGTCATCTGCTCATCTTCATCACCTTTACTCGTCCTCTGTTTAACAGTTCTGGCTGGGCATGACTCTGCAGAGCGGCTCTGCTCAGGGTCAGAAGACATTACAGCTTCTCCAGTTACCCATCTTCAAATGCATCACATCCCTGTGCTCTCAAGCCTGCCTGTCTGCCTGTTTTCAAGCACCGTCCTGTTGTCTTGAGGTAACGTGAGCCTTCGTGAGGATTTTGGAAATCTTAATTGGACTTTGGGGGTGGGGTAGACGTTCAGGGAAATAACAGGAAAGAGGAGGGGGTCACAGGGCAAAGGTTTGTCTGAATGTCAGTGCTGTAAAGTTTACCATTTGTTTATAAGCAGCCAAAAGCTTGAAGGTTTTATTTATTTAATTGTTTATTTGTTTATTTTTTTAATTAGAACAGGGTCTTTATCACGCTAAAATGTAGCCAACCATTGTAATTATGTGTGGACGTATGCTTTATTTCACTTATTTTATTATCTATATATATATATATATATATATATATATATATAAACTACCAGTTAAAAACTTTCTAAACAGTAAGTTTCTGAACAGTAAGATTTTTAATGTTTTTTTTTTCTCTTCTGCTCACCAATCCTGCATATATTCGACCCAAAATACAGCAAATGCAGTAATATTGTAAAGTATTTTACTATTTAAAATAACTGCTTTTTATTTGTGTTGGAGTAGCTGCTTTCTAAAATGTATTATTATTATTATTATTATTATTATTATTATTATTATTATTATTTAAAATAGCTGAGTACATTTTTTTAGGATTCTTTGATGAATAGAAAGATCCAGAGATCAGTATTTCTCTGAAATAAAGCGCTTTGATGCTTTAAACTGATCAAAAGTTATGATAAAGATATTTATAATATTGAAAAAGATTTTTATTTCAGATAAATGGTGTTCTTCTGAACTTTCTATTCATCAAAGACTATAATATAATAATGTATTATAAGATATAAGATATAATAATAATAATAATAATAGTTTTTTGAGCAGCATATCATTAAAACATCATAATATCATTAGAAATAGTAAAATGAATAATAAAATTACATTTTACACAGTTTTTTATTCAAATGAACACAATACTATTTATTTATTTATTTATTTATTTATTTATTTATTTATTTATTTATTTATTTATTTATTTGTATTTGTTTATTTTATTTTATATATTATAAATAAATTGGGTTGAAAAAAAAAAGAAAAAGAAAAGAAAAACACCAACCCAATTTTATATTATATTATATTTTATATTATATTATTTTTATATTTATATTTATATTATTATATTTTATATATCTAGTAAATCAGTAATGTGAAATATTTGCTGTTTTCTATTTTAATAGAAACATAATGTTTTCAACTGTAATTTATTGCCATGCTAAATTTACTGAATTTGCTGTAACATTACAGATCTGTACTTTTTTGCATTATTTTGAATGATTTTTTTTTACTCTCAGAAACATTTTAATGTGTCCTTACTGAATTTATGTATGTATTTATTTGTTTGTTTGTTTATTTATTTACTTATTTCCCTTAAAACCTGAAAATCTCAAACAGTGTTGTACTGCTGAAGTTTAATAACAGGAAATATATATAGTAATCTCCCACCAAGATACAGAAAAAAATGGAAAAATTAGTCTAATAACTTAGGAAACTTGGTGGCCAAATAAAAATGACTTTTGCTCAATTTTTTAACATCATGAATACGATGACTACATTGTGAACATCCGACAGTCTCAAGATTTATCTAAGTGTCATTTTCTCTCAAACACACACATATAACCCAACATACTTTCACTGTGATGTAAAATGTTCTCAGTTACACATCCATGTGCTCGTCACTCCACAGCTTTCTGCCTCATGAGAAAGAAAGCAGTGACCTCCCTGCCATGCATGGGATTTTTGCTGTACTTAACCATGTTTATATCACAGTCTCTTTCTGTAAAATCAAACTTTGTTTGTTCTGCTGAATGGTCACGTGCGATATTAGATTCCCTGTGAATGTGTATGTGCCATTATATCAGTGTATGTTCACACTGCAGGAATGCAGAGCGGAGCACAATATCCCACAACCCCCTGGGCAGCTCGCACAGCTGGCGAAGACATTAAGCAGTCACACACAAATCATAGTAATTTTTAAACGCTCTCAGGTGCCAGGGCAGAAACACAAGCATGTGTGTATGAGAGGGGAACCTCGGTTTATCCATTCGTCTTCTTGTCTTCCTCGCGCTCTTGGTGGCTCACGGGCCTTTCCATCTGCTCCTCGGTGCATGTGGCCCGTAATAAACCATGGCATAAAACGATTGTATTTATATCTCCAGAGCTCTGCGAGCGTTTTGCATTGTGGCCAAAAATGCACACAATACCCTCTTAGTAAAAAGTTGTCCGTCAGCACTCAGCCACAGAGAGCCCTTAAGAGCGACGACTGTTTTCTTGAGTCGTCCTTTATTAGTTATATAAGTTTACAGGCCCTCTCTCAGAGAGGATGACTCAGGGATCAGCCCTCTCTCATTACCCATCAGGGGAATGCGCTTTGGAGACAAAAGAGTGTGATTAAGACGAGAGTAATTATGTGTACCTTAGCAGGAATCCATGACAACAGTCATGATACTGAGACCTTTTGTGTGTTTGTGTTTGTCTGTAGTGAGAAGGAGTGACTATAGAGTGCCAAGACAAAAGGCGGTTAGATACAGTCGGGCATTATCTGAGTGAGTGAGCGTGTGTGTGTGTTATCAATCAGCACTGTTTGTTTATTGACTAGGAGGTCTTCGGCAGTCCTCGGGGGGAACGGGGGACATCGGGAGGTCAGTAGAGGTGACGTGGCCTTCGTGGCCACATCTAATCAGGGGTGCTCAAAGCAGCAAGCTTTCAGTATAGTCTACAGGTACGTCTAAACTAGTGTTGTGCGGTGATGTTCTGAAATGAGGAGGAAAAGTCATCAAAGTTCTCTGTTCCAGTCACATTTTCTTGGTTGAATACACATTAACCCGTTTAATCCCAAATTTCTCCTAGACATGAAAGTATCCAAATGATGTGTCATTAGTAACCCTTTGAAATAATCAATAATTAAATTTTTACTTTTTTTTGGAAAAGTATGTGAAAAATTGTTTTATGGTCAGTCACAATTGTGACTGGTGAGATAATGTGTGTACTGAATTAACATATTTCTGCAGTCATAAAAGTTGTTATATATCTTAGCCCAGCTACCCTCTGGCTCTCTTTGGGCATGTTTGACCGAAAAATGTTATATTTTGAAATGTAAAAAATCACAATTTAGCTTTTTTTTTTTTTTAATGCCACCAGAAGGCACAATTTTTAAATGCTTTCACTCTAATTTAATATGAAATGTTGGATTTATCAAAAATAATAACAAAAATAATTAAATACAAATAAATATATTAATTCCAATGGGAAAAAAGCTAATTAAAATTGTATAAATATTGCAAAGTATCATAAAATCTCCTCATAATTCTAAATAATAATCCAAAAATATTATTGAACAAAAATGTATTACACTGATTTTCCTGAAAAAAAAAAAAAAAAAAGTTACATTTCAAGGCTTTGGTCACTTATGACCGTAAAGAAGGCATGTGTGACTCCTAAACGTAGAGGGCCAGAGGGATAAATTGTTTGATTACGTTCTAGGGCTACTATTATGCGTAAAAACCTTATGCAACACTGATAGGAACACTGAGATAAAAGACAAAAAAATACAACCGTCAACGTATTTCAAAATTGTTACTTTCTTGTAAAATATAACATTATTTTTTTTTAAATTAGTGCTACCAGTATTGCAACATCAATATTGTACATTTTTCGTAACATTTGATTTTTTAATTTAGTGCAATTTTTTGTCATTGCAACATTTTAGCATCATTTTCACTAAGAACTGCAATTGGATTTATAATGTATACCTAAATTCACTGTTATACCACCGGTCACTATTGTGACCATCAACATGTTTACTCATTCTATGGCCACACTCAACAAAACTGAATATATGTGAATTCATATATTGATACTAGACACTTTAAAAATAAGGTGTACCAAAAATCTTTGTCATATCTTTATGGTAACATATATTACTAGCCTTTCGTTTCATCTCAAGGCGCAAACAGGAAATAATCTACTGTGGTCATGTGACAATTTGCACTAATCATGTGAAACTGCACATATTTAATTGAGACCCTTTATTTTTTCATATTTGCAAGAAGTGCACTAACACATCAGTTAGTAAGGTGTTTATAGCTTTATAAATGAACGGTGGGATTAAATGGATTAATTACACTATCAAAAAAAAAAAAATCGATTTTATATTTTTACATTAACAACGTAATCAATATTCTGTTTATTGAAGCCAAGTATGAATCTTATCAAGTTGCTGTTTTTAAGCATTTTACATTTATTAAAATGTAATTAAAGAGATTTAGAGGCATGAACCAACCACAGCCAAACATAACCAGTCATATCCAATCACATCACGATGGAGGCGTTACCTCCTTTCACATGACTTTCCTGCATTCATTCTGAATTACCCCCCACCAAACTCACCGCATTGTTTAGGGGTCTGTTAACCCTCAATGGGCTCAGGGGAGGTGAGAGAGATGCGGACTCACGCTGTAACTGTACCTGCTGGTGTCTCTGTTGGACAATGTTTCTGTGATTTATACACTTTTTAATGTTATGTCTTGTAATATTGGTGTTGTTTTAATTTGTACAATGATTTTTTTTTGTCTTGTCCAATATTTTGAGGAGGCACTGCCTCCCTTACCTTCTCAGAGTAAATGCCCCTGGTCTAAACAAATTACATTAAGCCAGTTTGAAATAATGTGGACGTCACACTGGTTAAAAAAAAAAAAAAAGAAGAAGAAGAAGCAGAAGAAGAAGAAGAAGAAGAAGAAGAAAATCCTTTGCTTCCAATATCAGTCCAGTGAAACCAGTGAAAAAAGTTTGTTTTTGTTTTTTTTTCAACCCTAGTTATGCTAAATGGAATTGCAGCAATAATAAATTGCTTCCAAACAGGTTTCCCAAACATTTCCGACAAAGTCTCCCCCAAACTCACACCAAAAAAAAAGTTACCTTGAGTTCTGAATTAATGAATAAGAGAGAGAATAAAAAGTACAACATCTGGATGCATTGAAGATGATTAATTATACATTAATTTAAGCCATATTCTTTTTGGTTATATTAGTATCCGTTTATGCATCTATTATAAACTTTGTTTCATATATCAGAATTTAAACCAGCACAAATCAGAGGAGGTGGAATTGCAAAAATAATAATGAATTTCAAATAGCTAATTCCTTGAGTTTTTCTGTTTTTAAATGAAAGAGAAAAATAATATATGGCCTCTAGATAACACATGTTTCAGTGCTATATCTGATGGCAGTGACAAGTTATGAGTGGATAGAGGGGAAAAATACTTTTGCAGTCTTAAAGGGATAGTTCACCCAAAAATGAAAATTCTGTCATTAATTATCTTTAATTACCCTCAAACCTGAAAGACCAAAAACAATGTCCTTACTACTTTTCTAGGCCTTGAACTTCTCAGTTGTCTTTGTAGGGTCAGAAAGCTCTCAGATTTAATCAAAAATATCTTAATTTGTGTTCTGAAAATGAACGAAGGTCGTACGGGTTTGGAACGACATGAGGGTGAGTAATTGCTGACAGAATTTTAATTTTTGGGTGAACGATCCCTTTAATTATATGGGATGGCAATGTAATGGATGCTACATCACCCACTTATGGTTTTTCATGGTTTGTACGGAATGTTGTTGCACATGACAAACACACAAAAATGCAACTTTTATTTATTCAATTATTTATCAAACTCAATTCATATTTGCAGTGTAACATTTCAAGCACATTAAATCAACACTGACAGCAGATGATTTATTCTGTTTATACAAACAACATTGCACCTTTCATGGTGACACTTTGTAATAGAGCTATCATATAACAGATCTGTTACATAAGTTCATAACAAGCATTGCAACAGTGTCGTAACAGATGGCTCGGGCAAACGATTTTAGCCGTTAAAAACATGACAGTGTAATTTATGTGCAATTTCCTGGCAGTTTTCTGGAACTGTGCACTGTCATGAGATAATCTAAGCCTCAGCATATGCAGGATTCTTGAAGTCTTGTTTGTGCTACTTTTGAACATTTGTTTTGAGTAGAGTTAGATTTCCATGTAGGTTTCCATGTGGTAAGTGGAATGTCTTTAATGTTTATGTGTTTGTGTGTGTATAAGGGTGCATGTGAGAATGTGGGCTATGTGTGAGCCGTCATCTATTTGCATTGGGCCATGGCTCTGATGGGCGGAGCTAATGTATGGTGGGCGTGGTCAGGTCTTCCCTGTATATATGTTTGCAATTATTTGAATTTACATTTAAGATGATTAATTTAGCAGATGCATTCAATGAATTATATATTACAATATGATATTAAACATAACATTTTTTTTTTAAATAATGAATAAATATATTGTTTTATTCACTCTATTGTGTCCAAGGTGGAAAACAGCATGTGCAGTCCTTGTTGTGTTGTGATTGGTTGATGACATATGGTGGATGTTTATTGGTTGAATTGTGCCATTATTTGTGTTTGAAAAGTTTGTCTTCATGTGTGTACTTTTAGCCCTGAACTTCATCCCCGTCCGAAGCACATTCTCCTGATCTTCCCATCAGCAAGTTTTCTCACCTTATTGATTGACTGGAGATGGAGAAAGTCACAGTTTGCAGACAATAAATCAGGTCAAGCGGACAATAGCCTCAGTGTTCCTCTGCTGTCCTGGGCCTCTCACTTTGTCTTTGCCTTTCTCTTGAACTCTTTCTTTCCCTTGGTCATTTTGGTCGTGTTGGGACGTCTATGCATGGTTATTGCATTGCAGCCTCACAGGAACATTTCAGCTTTGCAAGACGTGAAGTGTAACTGATCTGATTGAGGTCAGACACGCTAACCTGGACACACTAACTCCAACCGCATGTGAGGTGTTTGAAGAGTGCTGTTTGTACGTGTGCTGGGACGGCTTCTCCACATTAATAACTTACTGTGACAAGTCATGTGGCACGTAAAATTGTTTCTACAGTTTGCATGCTGTCTGACTAGTTTTGTGGGTGTGCTCACCCTGCAATTGAATCATACAGAGACGTTTCACCCCAAAATGAAATGAATGAATGATATAATATAATAGTATAACCATAGTAATAGTATAGTTATATACTACATAGTCATACAACAGTATAACCACCAGAAATGCACATTTTCTGTTAAATATGCTTGTTGCCATCTGTACTGAACAGGCAGTCACATTTGTAATAATTCAGATTACTATTATTACATTTTCTCATTAGCGTGTTATTACTGTAGTCGTGTATTTTTGTTTATTCTCTAAATACTTATTTAATAATAACAATAATAATAATAATAATAATAATAATAATAATAATTATTATTATTATTATTATTATTATTATTATTATTAAACAAGTATTATTAAATAA
>JAHKKF010507657.1:0-15075 GCA_019740295.1 Labeo calbasu
AGTCTATGGGATTGACTCCCTTTTGCAGCCAGCCTCTAGCGGCCAGTCGATGAATTGCAGTTTTAGTCACTTCCGTGTTGGCTTCAAGAGGGAAACCGAAAGGTTGCCACTTGGTTGTTACACAACATAACATACACAACTACGTATTTTGAACGATCGCTAGAAAATACAATCTTTGTAGATTTTGTAGAGTTGTTCGCGACATAGAACGTGGGCGGGCATTATGCAAATATGTTACTTCGTGACATATGGCCGTAACAGAAAAAGATTCGAATTCCTGACGACTCGTTCAGGCTATTGTGAGCCGACTCTTTTTTTTTTTTTTTTGATAGACAATAACTTTATTTATCGTGCACTGTCGGCTTCACAACTTTGCAGATAGTTTATGTTCACATACAGCTACATGACACACTACATGAAAGATCATATTTGAAAAGGCATAATAGGAGCACTTTAAACACTCATGAATGTTTGAATATTCAACTTTGCAACATTAAGCTGAATAATGACACTGTTGTCTATTTAGAGCTGCTTTACAGCTGAAATTTGTTTTATAAATGAAGAATACTACAACATCACTACTGGTATTTTTTTTGTTTATTACTGTCATTTCTGTTCTAGAAATAAATGTGACTTGACTTGAATGTTTGCACCTTCTGTAATAGTATGAGTTCTCAGTGTAAAAAGATGTTGAAAGGGGTTTAAATATGCAGAAGATGCTGAGAAACCCAAGAATACGCAGGACCTGTAGAACTGTAGGCTGTTTACATGCTTAGGACAAAGAACTCATTAACAACTATCACAAAACATCAAAGCATATTAAAAATTAAGTGCATATATAAAGTATTGAACCTTTGAGATTTGTGCTCAGAATGAACAGTGTTGTTATGATTATAGTATAATCACGGTGGACAGACTTACTGTGGCAATATAGCTGAATTATCCTGGCTTCCTCTATCACTCTCAGTATTTTTCAGTGGTTTTGCAAACTCTCTTAAGGATTTCATGTGTCCTTGGATAGAAATCCTGTAAAACACAGAAAAAACATTACAATCAGACAGTGGTTAAACCAACAACTGAATAGCAGTACATAATGCTGATTTTACCTTGATTTTCTGAACTGATCATCTCTCACTAATTTCTCTGTAACGGTTCTGACTTTCTTCAGAAAGTCTAAAAAGACTACAGACCCGGAGTTGTAAATTTGTTGTTTCAAGTCATTATATGATTCAGCACTCTGCACACCTTCAAAACAAAGACCGAATCATTAACAGCTCTAGAGAAACAGACAAATACAGTCAAACAAAATACAGTCAATTTATCCAGAAGCACTGCTTTTATCTAATAATATGTAGTTTGGACCACAAAGACAGGAAACATTTACTATACCACAGCAGCAGAGAAATGCAGTCAAACTTAAGATGGCCAAAATTTTATTCATGTTTCCGTCTTATCCTGAAAGAGAGGAAAACAGAGGTTTTAACACTACACGTGCCATTAAGGATTCAGAAACCAAATTAGTTTACGCTACAGCAAAAGTGATGAACACTTACTTCTTGATTCTGTGTGCATATGAAAGCCCTCACTGTCTGATTCTTGCTTAAATGGGTCATTACATGGTCACCTGTTCATAACAGAGTAAATGTGTGTACATTTCAACAGTGAGCACGATCGAAGGGCAGACGAGTAACATGGTGAAACTAAACAAATATTTTTCTGTTAATATTTAAGTGTTTTGTACATTGGTTTTTACAGAAGGGTTCAATTCAGATCAAATTTCCACAGGCAAAACTGTACAAAAAAAAGCAGATGTAGCATGGAGAAGAGCATCTCCGTATTATTAATAATGTGCATGTATTTAAAATTCTAACATATTTATACGAGATTACCATGAACCAGAGTCAGAGGTTTATGAGCGCTTATGGCAAAAATGCCACCAAAATGAACAAAAATGCCCCATAAATTCAAGACAAAGGGGCAAAAAATACTCAACTGCACAATTAAACAACATATTACAGCTGTCACGATTAAAACGAAATGTGAAAATAAATGAAAAGTGTTTTTTAGATTTGCTCACAATGCACCAGTTTGCTTTTTTGCACTATTTTGTGCAACGTTGAGCCTTATAACCAATCTGACATGTTTCTGTGAATTTAGGAATGCATTGGCCAATCAGAGGCACTTAGATTAGTCAGTGCTGAAAACGCTGGAGTTGTTCAGATACAATGTAAATAAAAGATAAACGTAATAGTGATTTTAACAGGAGTTTTTGCATAACTAGATTTGGCTAACATCATGGACCGACATGTTTGTCTATGAAGCCCGAATAGGACATGCCCAAACCGAAACAAAAACGCTGTGTACCGTTTAATAATCATTTAATAACATAAAATAATCGTTTAATATAATTAATAATCATTATTACAATACAAAGTATATAATCTACAATAATGATTTTTGCCAAAACATTGCAGCCCTATGAGCTCCTGCTTTTTACATGTGGACACAATTTTAAACATTCTATTGTTATTGACATATTGAAATATTCATTACATTAAGTGGGTAAATTTAAGTATTTGACATTAAAGACAACATAAGGTTTTTATAATAATATGATGATTATAAAAATGTCCCACAAATGTAAAAAACAGAAAAAAATGCACCCTTAACGGAGAAGTTATTTTCTGACCCTGCCATGAACGAGATGATGTTGCAAGATGTATTATATTATTAAAGACAATAACATTTTTTAAAATTAGTAAAAAAAAAAAAAAAAAATTATCAAAATATAAAAACAATTACCGGGGTTCATATGAAGCACATATGAAAAAAGGCATTACTTAGCAAGCCTGTAACCACCTAAATCAATGATTCAAAGAAGGATTTTTGGCAAATACAGGTAATTTACCTGGGAAATATTAAGTTTTTTAAACATTTATGACTTAAAGCGCCAGCAGTGGTCTGATCTCCTTAAAACTTAAAACCTAGAGAGTCCAGAGAATTGTACTGCATTGTTTGTTTTTGCAGAAAAACCTAGTGCTAGTTTGCAAAAGTAGGTTTTTGACATCATCTCAATCATTTAACAAACAATTTGATTGAAAGCAGTGGCAATCAAATGTCGAATGAGGTGTTCTATCACATTATACAAATATCATGCATAGGTGCAAAAAAATTCTACAATGTATAATTGTTTAGGCCCTTGAAAAATTCTTCATCATCCCCCAGTGGCCAATTTCTTTCCAGACCTTCCAAGCCTGCCGAGTTTCATTCTAATCGGTGTTCGTTAACCATGTCTAATGGGTGCTCAAAGTTCGTCGGCCAATGGCGACCATGTTTTTTGAGATACGCAAATGTCCTTGTAGACACTTGCGGCACTTTGGACCAAGATTGTGCACACTGGTTTTCATGTTGAAAGAACAAATGGTGGTGCAGTTATAGCCATTCTTGTTTTTTTTCCCCCTCTAATAGTGCCACCAAATGGCCAAGCTCCTCAATTTTTTTCCTGTGACCTGAGATTGAGATCTTACGTAAGTGTTTTGAGTTTGGCACATATATCTCATTTCGTTCAGGAGTCATTTTACTAAAAGTGACCCTGCCCCTTTCGAATGTTTTGGCAGTAGAAAGTTTAACTTTTTTGGGATAATTATTAATATTCACTCTACAGAGAATCTTTCTGTTTGGTTTGGTTCCGATCTAGTGAAAAGCCTAGGACTAGTTTGCAAAAGTTGTTTTTTCAAAAAATGCAAAATACCCAAAAATTTCAAATTGATTCCAATGACATAAGACACTTGAGCCTAAACTGATGGTTTAGGAGTTATGAGCGATTTCGTACTTTTGATCGCTGTAGCGCCTCCGTCAGGCCGATTGTGGTGAGCCTTGATCATGTTGTAGGCTGTGTGAGTACTACCATCCCTCCAAGTTTCAATTCTCTCTTTCTCTCTCTCTCTCTCTCTCTCTATATATATATTTTATTAATAGATATTAATATATATATATTATTATAATATTTAGAACAAAAAACAAATTTCACGATTGTTCTTTGTTCAAATATTTTTGTATCTTTATTACATACAGAACATCATAAATAAAAAAAAAGTGCGTAGAAAAATTTAACAGATTTAGAAATTCTTGTATACAACTATATACAAAGATTCACTCTGAGTGGATTCACGTTCAGTGATGGAATCAAGCCGCAGTCTTCATTTCTAATAATAAGCAAACTTCAATTCTGTACAAAAGCATGAGGGAAGAGGGATCCGGGAATTCACTGGCAAAACAAACAAATGAAACAAACAACCCCTATAGTCACGTTGCATAAAATCAAAGCTAGTGCGGGATTTTCCCAGCACTCTTTATACTACTGTTTGTACTGCAACTTACTAGCTGTCACTGATGTACTGAGGTAGTCAACCCAAACGGAGACGAGAGTCGGTCTAAACGTGCTGCGTGAGGAAGGGTATCAAAAGAAGACACATGGCTATTCATAAGTATGGTTTCCTTAAACACCTGTGGATGATCAGAAAGGGATTTTTCAAATGCTTAACACTGCACAAGTGATCCTAATATGTAGAACATTACAATAGAGCCCCATAAGACTGGCCTCAAGATATAAAAGCACATAAAAACAGTGGGTTCCTAAAAACCAATCTCAAAAATCGGCCTTCGGTCTGTATATGCGTTCAGAGCAAAGGTAGCTAACTTAAATTTAATGTGGCAGTCAAGGGTGGTAAATTTGGTTTTAAAAAAAGTGTTTTAAGTGACGCATTCATTTGCACTCATAATAAAAAAGAAAAAGAAATATACAAACGGCAATGTTCTGGAAACGCACAAATAAGTTGTGTGGTAAGATTGTTCATGGTTTGACTAAAAATTACGTCTGCTCTGGGGAATATGTACAGTGCTTACTTTTCCACAAAAAAAGAGCAAAGATTATTAAGGTGCTGTTGAGGACGACCTATAACAGGAACTCCTCTTGATTCAGTAGCAAAAATAATCACACCCTTTCAAACTTCAGGGCATCCTCCACTATGAAAACCTCTGTACATTAATCTAAACACTTTCAGAATAGATCTACTGCATTACCAGACACCAGTGGCAAAATTTGAAAGGCATGCTGGGACAAAGTAGCATAAGGACAGGTGAAATAGTTAAGTAAAGGGTATTTGTTTGAGGTCACCATTTTTAATTGTTCAATCAAAGTCATCCAGTGCAGGATGTTACTGGGTTGTTGAATGTCGGGGTAGGAAATATAACTCACACGAGGTAACCGAGACGTGCTGGTGGTGTAAAAATGCTACACACCCTGCGCTGTTTCCTTCAGAATACATTCATCTCCACACCACTAAGCACCTGTAATAAGTGTTCTTCCTTCAAAAATAGCCACCCATATTAAAATATCCCTCCTTTTCCCACCTACGTAACAGAGTAAACATGCCGATTTTAGTTCAGGAAACGTCGGCAGCGCCGCGCCCCACAGTTGCAGTGCAATTTGCTGTTTGCATCTTCAATGGGAAACTTGTAGTCGTAGGTGAGCTCCTCTCCGCGGTAAATCTTCCGCAGGGCGAATATAACAATGTGCTTCTGGCCCTCCACGTTGATGACTCTCGAGTAACAGTTAGGGTCGCAGGAGTGATTTATAAATCGTGCCGCGTTTCCGTGCATGGTGGCGTCCACCACGTCAAAGTCGTCAATGCGAAACATGTAGCAGCCGATGCCCTTTGAGGAAAGAGAGAGGCGGGAAACAGACAGCAGAAGGTTAGGATTGAAACATTACTGATATGTTTTTAAGCAAAAATCATACAACACACTGGGAGAAATCACTTTTACCTTGCTGTCATAGTACTTCTCCCGTTTGTCTGTGAGGACCGCACGGATGACGTTGCCAGCGTACTCGATCACCATCTCTCCAGCCTCAATGTTCCTCTTGCAGAAAAGACCACGACCATGTATAGCGGATCTGTCATGGAGATCAGGAAAGCACGATTGCACCAATTACTTTTACTCTTTAAAGGTTGTTTATTCTATTTTTATTGGCATGGGATTGGTTGTTAGATTCTGCACAGCTAGTTTTCTAGAAAGGCATTACCTGTAAACTCCCACAGCCTCTTTTGAGGTTTTCTCCAAGTGCCTGAACCTCATTGCCATTGGCAACTCTGTACTTGTGGCTCGTCTAAAAGGAAGTCAAAATAACAGGGTGAGTCATAAAAAAACATTAAAATGTTAACACCACTAGGCATGCACTGAGTTTAAATACTTAAACAGTAATTTTTTTTTTTTTATAAAAGCTCAATAATTTAAAATTTGTATATCTTTTTTTAAACTGCAAGAATAAAGGTAAGGAAATATATCAATGTTTAGAGTAAAAAACAGAATATTCATTTTGAGATTTGCTGATACACTAAACAGTGTTGATATAAAATTCTTAGTGTTATTGATATGGTAAACTTAATTTTATATATACACTGCAGTTCAAAAGTTTGGGATCAGTAAGATCTGTAATGTTTTTTTTTTTTTAATAAGTCTCTTATGCTCATCAAGGCTGCATTTATTTGATCAGAAATATAGAGAAAAAAACAGTAACATTGTGAAATGTTATTACAATATAATATAATGGTTTCTATTTTAATATATTTTAAAATAATTTATTCCTGTGATGAAAAGCTGAATTTTCATCAGCCATTACTCCAGTCTTTTATATCACATGATCCTTCAGAAATCATTCTAATATGTTGATTTAATATTTTGGCAAAATATTTCTTTGGAACCTGTGATACTTTTTTCAGCATTCTATCAGCATTTACAACAGCATTTAATCAAAATATAAATCTTTTCTTAAAGTCTTTACTATCATTTTTAAGCAATTTAACACATCCTTGTTAAAAAGTATTAATTTAAAAAAAAAAAAAAAAATGTCTTGACCCCAAACTTCTGAACGGTAGTGTATACTGTTCGAAAATATTTCTATTTTACATAAATGCGGTTTTATTTATGTATGTATTTACTTATTTATTTATTGCTTTTTATTCACCAAAGAATACTGAAAAAATTGTCACAGGTTCCAAAAAAATATTAAGCAGCATAATTTGTTTCCAACATTAATAATAAATCAGCATATTAGAATGATTTCTAAAGGATCATGTGATACTGAGTAATGATGCTGAAAATTCAGCTTTGCCACCACAGGAATAAATCAGATTTTAAAGGTATATTACAACAGAAAAATGTTATTTTGCATCATAATAATATTTCACAATATTACATTTCTTTCTGTATCTTTGAACAAATAAACAGCCTTGATGAGCATAAGAATCTTCTTTAAAAAAAACATTAAAAATCTTACTGATCCCAAACTTTTGAATGACACACACACAATATTGCTAAGCGTCTAACCTGCTGGATTTGAGCATAACATCATCCTCTTCATCATCACATGGCCTAGACTCAGGAAGCTGACGATGTTGCGACGCCAGGAAATTGAACATATCAAAGGTAGATTTTCTGGAGGAAAAAAGAAAGCCAATTTTTGATTTCCAAATTTGGAAAGGAACAAATATAGCAACTCAAAGTCATATGTGAAAAAGGCATACACGAGTTTACAGATACTTACCGCACATAGACCTCTGCGCGGGCACAACCACTGGGGTTTATTGGCAGCTCTTCTTCCGGTACTTCATGCTGGTGGAAACGGAAGCGGTGTTTCTGGCAGAGAGAGGCACCCTGCAGCTGTTCCAGCAGAAAGAGCACAGCATCATGGAGGACACCCAGCACTCTGGCACCGCTAACCCTGTTGAAGGGGAACTGCTCTAGCCGACAGCCTATCCGTGCCTCTTGGACACCATCCATTACTGCCTTCCACGCCACTGAAGAAACACAGCAAAGGAAACATATAATAATGAGCCAAAGTATGAAAGATACAAACTTATAATACGTTCATCAATACTGACCATCCATGCTGTCGGCTTCTACACTAAAGCCATCCTCACTGGTAATCTGGAAGCGCAGGTGGGGCAGATACTGACTGGCATACTTATCCTGCTTGCCTGGTGATGGAGAGTCCTCATCTGAACTCCAACCTGAAATTACACATGTAATGAACTTTCAAAACCTCTGTTATTGTTTAATTGAAAAGCTGATGTTTATCTCATTCACCTGCATAGGGGGCCCAGTCAGAGGAATCACCATGTTTGGAGCTACATGGAGATTTAGCACTGTCCTGTTTGTCATTTCCCTGTGCTGCAGTAGGCTCCACAGTGGGAGTAATTCTGAAAAGCAGAAAAAGAAAATATTTTGATTACCTTGGGTAAAACATGACTTAATGTGATTTTAAGTCATCGGCACTGACCTCTCTTTTTCAGCAACCTTAAATTCTTCATTCTTTGGCTGGTCGAGAGATCCAACATCAGGATCGCCAAAGTCGAGTACATCTTTTACACTTGGGGCCTTTATCCTAACCCGGTTTGATCTAAGCATTAACAAAACAACATGGTTCCTATTACATGAAAGAAATTATAAGAAAAGCATGCTCTACAACAAAGAAATTAGTAACAGTTTAGATGTTTGTTTTTAGTTGTGTTAATGACAAGTCGGTCGTAACTAGGCTTGATTTAGAGGGAGATCTGCCAAGAAGCTTGTATTTTTGTTAATGAAAAGTCGCTTTTAAGAATTCATAAGTTGTGGTTGGAGACCTGATGATATTCAGTGTAAATAATATGCAAAAATAAAACACCCTTCATTGAGGGGGTAAATTATGGAAGCCCGTTTCCACCACTGAATAAAAAATAAAAAGTGGTTATTGCAAACTTTTCATCTCATCACAATTCTTGACTTTTTTTCCTCAGAATTGCATGATATAAACTTACAATGGCAAGTTATAGTCAGAATTCCGAGACAAACTTGCAATTGTGAGAAAAACTCGCAATTCTGCCAATACAAACTTGCAATTCTGAGAAATAAAACCCAAATTTGTGAGTTTATAACACACCGTTCTGATTTTGAGTTTATATCGCACAATTGTGATTTGCGAGATATAGTCAGAATTGCGAGACAAACTTGCCAAATTTTTGACTTTTTTGGAAAGCGAGATATAAACTCACAAATCTGACGTTGTAAGACAAATTGCAAGACAAAATTCTCAGAATTTCAAAACGAACTCGCAAATCTGAGAAAAAAAGTCACAGTTGCAAAATATAAACTCACAATTCACAACTTTCTCGCAATTCTGACTTTTTTTTTTTATCACAACTGCGTCATACACATTTGCAATTCTGAGAAAAAAAAAGTCTGATTTGTTAGTTTATCTCTCAAAATTGTGACTTCATTTCTCAGAATTGAGATATAAACTTTTTATATATTTTTTTTATATATTTAATAAAGATAAATAAAAAAATAAAAAAGTAACAAACTTTTAAGATTATCTCTCACAATTCTGAAAAAAAAAGCCAAAATTGCGAGATGTAAACTTGCAACTGTGAGATAAAAAATTGCAATTACCTTTATTTTTATTAAGTGGCGGGAACAGGCTTACATAGTAAATACCTTTTCACAGTAGTGTTATCTTTTATTGCACAAAACAATATCTTGATTGTGTGACATCTGACATACTGTTAACACGCTAAAAAATAAATAAATAAATCCCCTCCTATAACCTGGGGCTATAAAATTATCTACAACATCGATCATCAACTAGACCACCCTGAATAAATTTGACTGAATATTTGTACCTGCTGTGGTCATCCTGGGAACAAGGATCCATCTGGTCCAAGAAGTCCGTCCTGCATCTTTTCACACCAATTCGATCAGTCACAGAAGACACTCTCTTGATCTTCACTTGAGGTCTGGAGTGGGACAAGATGTTGGGTTGAGTCCTCAGACGAAACCCAGGGAATGAATCCTTTGATTCGGGAGAGAGGCGTTTTTCGACATGGAGCTGAGAAGGACTCATGCCAGTGGGACTTGCTATTTCACGGTGACTTGCCATTGCTTTGTCAATTATCGCCTGGGCCACTTCCTTCTGCCCACCTTCAGAAACTGAGCCAGCTTTTTCTATTGATGGACTCGTGCTCTGTACCTGGCTTCCAGGATAACTCTGAGGAATCCTCCTGATTAGCACCTGGGTTGGCGGTGTTGCTCCGTTGTTGCTGCTGTACGATATGATACGTGCTGGCGTGGTTCTGCCGAGACTAGCCTGAACCTGCTGCACTGGTATCACTGTAACCTTAGGGACAGGTCGCTGGAGAACATTACTGCTGTGTATTATCTTCGCAATCTGGCTGATTTGGGTGTACGAGGGAGAATTAGAGCTAGGTAATTGGTATGTATTAGTCTGAGGGTTTTTCACGAGGATCTGTCCTGCACGGTTGACCAGAAGAACCTGAGGTGTAGGGGGTGCACCAGGTAAACAATGGGACAGAGGCTGTTCAGTCACTTGTTTTGGGGTGGCAATGCGTATGGCGATCGTACGACCCTTAGTGGCTTCCTTCGGCAGAGCTCCGAAACCATTTATTACAACCGAGGTGGGAGCAAGCGGAGTTCCTTGCGGTGCAACAGAAAAGGTGGGAGAAGATGAGACAACACTGACAGGCATAGAAAGTGGAAGAGAGTTGGCAACAGTCATTGGTATCTGGAGGGTTCTGGGTTGGGAGCCAGGTCGTATGGTCACAAAACGTCTTTTTGCCGGCATAGATGGTGCAACAACATGAATTGTTCTAGTATTACTCGCTGGCACAGATGCTGCCGGTTTCTCAACAGGAGATAAACCTCTCCCTAAAACATGTTCATCCTTGTTTATTGGTGAAAAATCAGCTGCCGCCTCAGGACCAGCATTATTTTCTGTCAAGTCCAAAACCCTGCCATCAACAGCAGATATGAAATTCCCACTAGTGTCATCCAAGAACACTTCTTGCAAGCTTTCTGTTGATTCACTTTCAAGCAAGACTTCTTCTTGGGTTGTAACAAGATCACTGCTTTTGTAAAGGACAGGAGTTGTTGCTTTTAGTTCTTCTGGAAATGACGCTTCTTGTACATTAGAGTCAGAATCAACAATTATGTTTCTGCCATCTTGTAAAGTTATTTCCTGAATTCCCTGTTCTTCACAAACCTGGTCCACGGTTTGAGTCTCTGGCTGAAAATTCTGATCAACAGAATCGGGTGCTCCTGGGCAAACTAGCTGCCGGTCGTCAAGGGTTCTGCCCTGGTTTGGACCAGTGTGTTTTAATGGCTCAGTATCCTGACTACAAAAACTACTTTCTACTTCCTGAGTATCATCATCAGCATTGGCTTCACCTGTATCACTCTCTGAGTCATTGTCAGCTCCATCCAGCTGAGAGATGGACCCTGAGTTCGGAAGGACAGAGAGACCCGCCTGTGCAGAATCTTTGGCAGGTTCACAGACCACAACTGTGCGAGAGAAATTCAGATAATGGTCAGCGACATCCTCAACGGTTTCCATTTGCATCTCTGAAGCCACAGGAGATGACAAGTCCTTCCTGCCAGTGGTGAATCTGCAGGCTCCTTCTTCCTCACCACCTTGAGGATCACAGTCCAGAGCCACATTTTCATTAAGCAAAGCCTCATCGAATTCAAGCTTTGCATTTAATACCGACGCCACCGCCACATCCGTGTCTGGATCAAAGTGTGCAGAGAGCAGTTCTTGACTCGACCTATCGGATGCGGTGGAAATTCCGTGGCTTGCAGCCACCTCCGGCTCTGACAAGGCAAAGAGCTCTTGAACCACCTCGGCGGTTTTATGCTGTGTGGTTCTGAAAGGCTGTTGTTGTCTTGGGGAGTGGCGGACAGATGAAGGTAAGGTGGAAGAGGGACTTCGAAGAGCTGCTTGTGGTGGAGAGGGTCCTGAGGTGACGCTAGAGGGAGATGAAGAGGAAGGCCTCCCTCTTCGGCGAGGTGGGGTGGAGCTCATGAGGTTCTCGGTTGCACCAAGGGGTGAGACAGGGGGGCTGAATGAAAGCGACCTAGGGTGAATCGAACCCCCCGATCGCAAAGCCATCGGGCCTGAATGTACCACAGGGGGTGGAGAGGCATTTCGGCTACGTCTCCTTGTCGCACGTCGTGTCTCGTCTAGGTCACTAATGGTCAAAATGTGATGGGATGTGGAAACGGCATTTCCTGAGAAAGCATTTGAAGATAAACATGAATGACTTTATTTTGGATAATCAAGGCTTAAAGGAGTAGTTCACTTCCAGAACAAAAATTGACATACAGATAATTTACTAACCCCCTTGTCAACCAAGATGTTCAAGTCTTTGTTCAGTCGATAAGAAATTATGTTTCTTGAGGAAAACATTTCAGTAATTATCTCCATATAGTGGACTTCAATGGTGCCCCTACGTTTGAACTTCCAAAATGCAGTTTCAAATCATCTTCAAACGGCTCTAAACAATCCCAGCCAAGGAAGAAATGTCTTATCTAATGAAACGGTCAGTCATTTTTATACACAATTTATATACTTTTTAACCTCAAATGCTTGTCTCGTCTCTGCGATGCGCATACATACTCTGTGTAATCCAGGTCAATACAGTTAGGGTATGTCGAAAACCTCCCATCTCGTTTCCCAACTTCAAAATCATCCTACATTACTGCAGAACTACCGACCCAGTGTTTAAAAAGTGAACATTCAAAGATGATTAAACGCCGTTTACCAAAAAAAACAGAAAAAAAACGGTAAAACAGTGACGTAGGACGATTTTAAATTTGAAGAAGAAAACAAGATGGGAGTTTTTCAACCTACCCTAACTGTATTGACCCGGATTACACAGACTACATATGCGCATCGCAGAGACGAGACAAGATGAGCATTTGAGGTTATAAAGTATATAAATTGTCAGTTTGTTTTAGAAAATGGCCGAGTGTTCCAGATAAGACCCTTCTTCCTCGGCTGGGATCGTTTAGACCCTTTGAAGCTGCATTTGAACTGCATTTTGGAAGTTTAAACTCACAGGCACCATTTAAGTCCATTATATGGAGAAAATTCCTGAAATGTTTTCCTCAAGGAATAATTTCTTATCGACTAAAGAAAGAAAGACATGAACATCTTGACAAGGGGGTGGGTAAATTATCTGTAAATTTTTGTTCTGTAAGTGAACTAATCCTTTAAGAGGATAGTTGACCCAAAAGTGAAAAATCTGTCATTTACACAACCTCATGCCATTGCAAACACATACATATTTTTAATAAAACCTTAGATGTTTCATATAACCAAAAGGTTGTTAAGGTGCTGTAAAACAAATCAATATATTTTATATGTTAACTTATGTTCAGCTATTCCTTTTAATATTTAACTATTAATGATTTTTTTTCTAAACAGTCTAAACAGTGATCAACGTACATAGGGCACATTACATTTGGTAAACAAAGTCAAATGTGCATGTGAGCTGCACAAGAACCAATGAGGTTTGTGATGTTAATAAAAGGAAAATATGTTGATTGTATAAAGCTATCATGTTTCTTTACAAGCTAGGGACAGAAACCTCTCAGGTTTCATTAAAAGAGATTCACCAAAGTTTTATCAGTTTTAAATGATATAAAGGCGAGTAATTAATGATAGAATTTTCATTTCTGGCTGAACGATTCTTTGAATCACATTAAAACTGAACATAATTTAATTTATTTATTTGGTAAATGAGCAGAATTTTAAAATTATGTAACAATCTTACCTGGAGACGGTAATGGTCTGGACATTCCTCCTGCAGGTCTCCTGCTGTGTGGATAGCCAGGAGTTTTACTTACAGCCCCTGAGTCTTGTTTGGTCTTAGAGGGGGTGCTGGGGGGCAGCCCAGGTGAAAAGGATTCGCTATCTGTGGCATCCTCATCTACGAGGCAGAAATATAATTAGTCAAAAAAAAAAGGAAAAATTTTGAAAAATGATCACTAATTGCAAAGATTCCACATTATACTGGGACAGGCTCTAACTTAATTATTTTATAAAAATGCATGAATATAGATATTATTACATATTCATATACATACCATTGTGAGCTTTTGGACTGTGTACAATAGTGTGATTTTCTCCCTGATCCACCAAAAAGCTAGAAGTTTTGCACCGTGTTGATGGTCGCATCTCTGTCACTTTACAAGTGTACCGGCACCGCCTGCGGGGGTCAACGGTGCTCCAATACCACCTAGAACATCTGAAACCACAAATTATGTAAACAACTACGACTCCTCATAATAAAGAAATAGGAATTAAAGCTTCATCTGAAATTGATATGTACTGTTAACGGTTTTGTTAAACCTTGCTTTAAAAGGAACAAAATGCCTTTTTAAAATATTTTCTTAGACAATAATTACATTACAATACGGATGATGCTTTGATAACTGATCAAAAACAATATCAAATGAATTAATCAAGTTACAGCTGAGTGACTTTAAACTTCATATTACTTACTGGTAACCAACTGGATACAATTTTCCAGAATTTGCAGACAGCTCCGTCAGAACACCAAGTTTTTGTACATGTAGAGACCCTGCATGGATACATAATAAAACATGTTAAACTCGGCCTTATTTTTAATGCACCAACAAAGAAAAAAAACAACATCACCTTGTTTACTCACCAATCATCACATTTACAGACTCTGGCTCCAAGCCTGTTAGAAACTTCCTACGTAGACTGATTCCATCAAAATCTACATAGACCCTTCTGAGAACTTCAAACCCATTGCCTTGTTCAATCTACAAAAAGAAAGCTTGTTTACAATCTTCACGCTACAGTTATACAGTTCCTGCAAAACATATCAGTTTTCCACTCAAAGATGCACCTTATTGTTTATGAGGTCACGGTGTTTGTAACAGTAGACTTTCTTATCACACTGGAAGACACAGTTGCTGGCACGAGCACACATGAAGTGGTAGTTACTCTGACACGAGGTAAGACAGCAGCCCACAGTCGCCCCTGCCTGGCCACAACGCTCACAGCGCTAGCAAAAAAAAACTAAAATTAATACATTTAGTTCACTAAAGCAGATAACATTCTATTTATTAAGATTAAAATCCATAAAGATTTATATGTGTGTGTGTATATATATATATATATATATATATATATATATACATATATATACA